>JAQGBY010004420.1:0-16686 GCA_034698785.1 Mycogona germanica | reverse complement strand
GCTTCGTGTAAAGCATATGAGCATTACAATTTAACGACTCTCGGGCTGACTTCGTAACTGACATTGTAACTGACATTGCAATCTTCGCCTGTCAAACTAAAACATTTCTGCCGCCCTGTACGCCTTTATAACCAACTCTACATAAAGCTCCCCCCGATAGAGCTTCGTGTAAAGCATATGAGCATTACAATTTAACGACTCTCGGGCTGACTTCGTAACTGACATTGTAACTGACATTCCGCTCCGCTCCGAACACCAAAATTCAATTCTTAGTTTTATAATATAGGATATTTTATTGTTGGCATGGCAAAAGCAATGCGACAAATTGTGTGGAGAAAAATTAATTAACCACCACACAAATCAAATCGTCGCACAATTCACATAAGTAGGGACCTACTCTATATAAGTTTGCCTTGCACAAAATAGAAATTGCGAATGCATACAGTACATTAGCAGTAGTCAGTAGAAAAGCAATCGAAACCTGATGCGTTGTTGACCGGGTAAGATATATATATATATATATATATGTTCGCGAATGGCCATGCTGGCAAAAGCGATTGTCCAGCGGAAATGTAACGCACCACCCGACCACGCACTGGAGCTCGTGAGTTGTCAGCTGACCCTCCTGCACACAATAGGGCGAGTGTATATCACCAAACTGGGATTTTTTTAAACGGAGGTGTAGGAAATAAGATGAACCGTCGGGGAAATTATCTCGATTCCATGTATTACATTTCGCAGAAACGGCTCCGTATAAATTAGGCGACAATGTTCGTTTTCCGGCAGCATTTCTCAGGAGATTGTCCCCCCCTTCCCCGCCCCTTTTATACTGCCTGTTTTTCCACAGTTGTACTTTTCTGGTCGCGGGGACACGGTCGTGAATTGTTGACTTAATGTTTTCTTATCTATTGGCGAGTTATTGTACAGACCATATACTGATTGCTCATACAGCTTGCTCGCGAGCACGATAGTCGGGGGGGCACCTCACTTTTAATACTGCGCCCTGGACAAAGATTGAACGATCAGCCCGTTATTGTTCCAACGTAGTTTTTAACAGTCAATTCATCGAGATGAATTAACTGGGGCAATTAAAAATTTCAATTCGTGAATTATTTACGTCGGTGTACATGTATATTTAAATTTTATTTAGTTTACTGAACAAACAATTACAGCAAATAAATAAATGCACGTAATAAATAATGTGATACATCTATGTGAAATATTATTTTTGTGGACGCTCCTTGTATGTAATACCGCTGTCAGTCTGAACTAATTAAATGTTGTACTACGGTCCCGGGTTCGATTCCCAGCGCAAATACTCGTATGTTCGATGTACGCATCATTTCGCTCAAGGCTATTGTCCCGGCTTCCCGCCCTTAACAAGGCTTGATGGTGTTGCCTGCGTATCGGTTCCATTTCAGGACTGGGTCGAGCAGCAACAACTGCAACCACGTTTTCCCCCAATTTTCTTCTCGCTTTATTTATGATGATTGTGTTATCAACTTCCTGGTTTTTAAGGTAATAATTCGCTGCTGTTACTGTACTGCTAGCAGCGAAGGAAGTTCCTCCGCCGTGGATATACAAGGCGATGGTTGGGCTTTTTTGTCTCCCCTCCCCCACCTTTTTATAATCTTTAGTAGCTTAAACCGACGTTCAGGCGATACTGTGTTTGTGAGGAGGGGGATATATTTATCGAATCCCTGTGAACGCTCGATCTTGGGGTGAAACTGCACTGCAAATGCCGACGTCTTTAAATGGCAGTCTAGCACTGTCGGATTACTACTGTTGTTTTGCTGGTGCTCATTCGAATGAACACTAGTAAAACAATCGTAATATTTTTACAATTGGAGAATTTTATAATAAAAACGTCAGTATATGTAAGCATGTACTTTAGAACTATTGGAATGGGTTTTAAATTTATTAAATGTTATATTGACGTAATTTAACTGTTTCGATATCGCAAGCTTGCATTTAAAAATTAGGATCACGGATTAGATCAAACCACTGGAAATGTGTATCGAATATTATAAACGAAATTTGTGACTACATGTAATATTGAATGGAATAATGCTTGTACCATATCTGGTTCTTGGACAGACTACTATTTTCTTTCTTTTGTCTCCAGAATCGCATTGTATTCACAATTAGAAGTTGGGAAATTATGCTAACAAAATTAATAATTAAATCTAATCATGACAAAAATGATTGACAAGATATTTAAATCAACGATTTTTAATTAATGTTTAGGAATTCTAATAGTGCATTCAGGGAGGGTGAAATTCCATATACAAAAGAATATGGCGTCGTCGCATTTTGCAGTACACATATTTTCCCTCGCTACTCAATAATAAGAAAGCAGTCGTAAAATGACCGCAGGATCGGGTGGGTGACGAGTTTACCAATAGATTGACGTCTTATATATATATCCCAACGACGAACCACATAGAGAAGGCATTGTCTCTATTGGCTATAATCGGTCAAAAGCTAAAGTATGGCGACCGTTAGCCAATTGTGTCCACCGCGGATCACATAATATGATGTCATTATTTAAGTCGTACGGCGACCGGAGCTATAGAAGGGTACGTCGTGAGGTTGCGAAGGAGGTTGCAAAAGGGACGTCTCGCTGACGATTGTATATTGGTTGCGCGAGGGTCCAGTCGTGTTGGCCCCGCGGCGGGTGTTTTTATACGTACGGCTGTCGCGAAATGATACGACGCCGGTCGCTGATTATGTCACCGATGAAAATTATGATGGCACTTTGAAATCGGTCAAAAGCTAATGGAAACGGCGTGGGATTGGTTGGTTGCATGCGAGGAGATTGATAGCTAATTTTGTTCCCGCCCACGGGACATCTCCGCGATCGACGTATTATAGATCATCCTGAGACCCTCGCTAATCGATTATAAATCTTATTTTCGCGAAAACTAATTTTCAAAACAAAAAGTTTATTTTCATGAATTTTATCGAAATTTGATGTTAGTACTAGCACTTCCGATTAATATGGAGGATACGTTCATCGCTAACTGAAATTGGATTTTAAAATAAAAATTGTAATTGTGAAGAAATGATTCACATTCAAAAACATTGATAATGATGAACTTTCTATGAAACGGAAGGTAGCACAATTAATATCTTACAAATTATTCATCCATTCAGCCATATCAATTCCATAAATAAATAATACTTTTTTAATCAAGCTCTACGCTGACGTTTCGATGTCCGTGTACGTAGCCGCGAGGTCTCAGGAGGATTTAGGCACGTTATTTAAGGAGATTCCATCTAGGTTTGGGAATGGGGTGGTGGGGTTGGGGCGGCGCTTGTCACGACAGAGACGTAATTGCTTTTTGGGTAATTTAACAACAGAGCGAAGATTTGATCAGAAATATTTAGTCGTCGAGTGAGTCTCCTGAAAATCGATATTTTTCCGCTTGCCTCAAAGTAGGTTGTGTTTGATGTTCTGCTACTGTAATAGGTGCAATTGTTGATCTTTGTCGCCTGTTCACGTTGCTCTGGTGTGAAACTATAGCGCATAATTAGAGGAAGCTATTTTCAGGTTTGACGCTCCGCCGCTATTTTACTAAATAATTAACATCAGTCTCCTGTAATTTTAGCCTTATGATGAATTATTTAATGACATTTTGTTGTGTTAGCCATTACTATTCAATACACTAGAGCAATAACTATAGGACCAAGTTATGCAATACTCTGTATAACAAGCAATTAGCCTTATTCTTTAAAATGTATTTTTGAAACGAATATCTTCTACTATTATCATAACGCGAGAAAGTTTGTTTAGAAATTACAATTGAAATCACATTTGGAAGTAAAAATAAATATAATTTCGAAAACATTTTATTGAGATAATTAAGTAATTGCAAATATCTAATAACCAATATAGTATGTGGGTGTCTGTCCATCTTTAACCAATCTTTGTTTCCAAAGAAAATGTCTAGTCCAGTCTTTTTAATTTTCAAAATACCAAACTTAGTAAAGATACTATAAATCACAAAATAATGCAATATCAATTTAGTTAATGAAGGATTTAAAAAATATATGTGAATGTAGTTGTTTGGTAAACATATTGACATCAATGATATTATGTTGTATGTGGATGTAATAATGTGGATGCTTTGCACAAACCAGTTATTATAAATTTGTCCGTCTGTCTGATATGAAATTAGCATTTACTAATGATACAATGGTGGATGGTACTTACCGGATCCGTTACAAGTGTGTGGGAGGACGCTTGGGTTGAGGGGGATCGGCCGCCCTGGGCCGGCTCCGTCAGGTAGTTGCGCTTGTCCGTCCGGGCTAAAAGGAAGAAACCTTCGCAAGTTATTGTAGTCTGCAGGCAGGAGTCAATCCACATTAATTAATACAGAAAGGCGAACATGCAATATAATGTGTGTTGTGTCTAGAAACATACTGAAAGGGGTCCCTCAAACATTTCTAAAGCTTGCGCTTCTTATATCTTCCTTTAGGTGGCAATAAATGACGCAATGTTGCGTCATTTATTTTTGTTTCCACAACTGCATCTGCATCACGTATCTCGATAGTAGCCAAAATTTCGCTATTCAAAATTCCGCATGCAGAATGATCATATTCAAGACCAATATTGTGACCCTAGGCTATTTAGAGTTTCACCAGATGCGACAATCTAAATGAAATGGCCAAAAAAGAACGTCAACACAAGCCGTCCACGCAAACCGTCGTTTGGACTCTAGGCTTAGTCAGCGATGTATTTTTTTTTTTTTTTGTGCTCGATGCACGAAACTTGACCAGGAGTTCACGAATTTAGGAACGCCCCCCACTTTATAGGAAGCGCAGATTTATCCGACACCATTAACACACAACCCCGCTGATCGTACAGAAGTGGCATTAAGATTAAGTTGGTGGCGCGTTTTCTTTTTTGTGGGCACCGCGGGGGCGGTCGGAACCACGCACGGGTACGGGTTCTACAGATGGACAGTCTTGTTCCCCCCCCCACCGGTTCCATTTTCCTTTTGCCTATGGGGCGATGGTTGAGGAGGAGCGTACGTTCTCGGTCGCGCGCGGTCATTATTTTGAGCAACCAAGTTCCGCCAACTTCCCTAATCTCTCGACGCGGTCTTGCTCGCTTTTCTCGGACATAGAATTGGCTCACGCCCACCGACTACGCGATATACATGTTCAAGATTTTTTTTTTGTCTTTTCGTCCGACCAATCGCGGCTTCCCTAGCTCATCTTGTTAGGAGTTGAGAGCCCGACATGTTTAGCAAGGTGGCGGCGTCTCCGAGATGACCCTTAAATGTGAGATTCCCTGAAGGCGCGGCTTCAAGATGATAGTTACAGTAGGATCGCAGATGCATGCGTCGCGACAAAACAGGACTATACTTAATTACAGGGGAACTAATAGCCGTGTATATTTAATATTGAATATTCCCTGTGAAATACATTAATAAGCCGCCGAAGACTGCAAGGTTCTCTGTGTTTTCCGCTAGGGCTTATCAGTACTTTCGGTACTTTAAGAGTAAAGATTGTCATTTTGCTAGTGGTGAATTCGGGACAGCACCGAAGAAGACGAATCGAGCGGCGAACTAGTTTTTATAATAATAATTTACAATTTATTTAGAACTGGAATTGCGAAAAATAGTTTCGAGCAGACCAGAAGTTGAACCACGGACTCCTGGATTTCCGGCCTACTCTACCAATTGAGTTACCGACACTCTACACTATACCTCTCGCAAACTATATTTTTCTCAATTACCAGTTCTAATTAAATAATATTGAATAGTAAAATATTATTATAAAAAAGCGAGTTCGTCACCTGGTTCGTCTTCTTCATTCGGTGCTGAATTCATCCTTATTTCACCATTTCCGATTAATATCATCCAGACGTCCTAACAAAGTTTTCTCATTTTGCGAGTATACTCTGAATTTGCAGGATAAATAGCGAATACAATTCTCATTGTCGTGTTCAATTAAAAAACTATAATATTATTTTTTTAAATGCAACTGATGATTGGAGGTAGGATATTTCTCAGCTAATAAAAATCGTACAACAACTTCCCCAGTCATTCAAATTGCTTCGATCATCGTTTTCCCTTTCTCAGTGCTGAACGCATCATATTAGGCGGACGTCAGATAAAAATATTAATCTGACGTCCGCCTCTCTTCCCTCATCTTTAGATCCCATTCATCCGGCTGCCAGTTTAGCCATCCCGCATAGCACACTCATCCATCTCGACCCCGCGTACACTCGCTACCGTGCCATTCTTAACGACTTTCGTGCCACCCCACACCTCTCCATCTAGCATTTCTTCCCGCCTCATCTTGCCGCTTTTCTTTGGTGACTGAGCACTCGGTCTCCTTTTCCGTCACCGACGAGATTTCCACATTTCTTTCTTTCGGTTCGGTTCTCTCTCTCGGCTATTTCATTACCAGAGTTATATTCTCTCCCTTCTCACGGCCTGTTTGGAAAATTGTGTGGTGGTCGCTTTTCCCCCCATCATACTCCAGATTCTTTCAACGCAAGACTGTTGAATAATGTACTGGCGAGTAATTGCTCAGATGAAGCTCAATCGTATTTTTGTTAGGCCATCTGACTACTTTAATGCGCGAATGTTGGTGAGCAATATACTGTTTGTCCGGGGGCGCAATATCGTCAAAGATTTAGAGTTATTTAACACATTCATTATTATCACTGAAGGGTCAAGCAAAATAAGCTAATAATTATGACCAGCAAGAAATAAAAGAAACTAGACGTTGAACAAATATCCGCAATTAAATAACCCAAAAGATACTATCTAAGACAAAATCGTAAAACGAACTGTTTGCGTTTATTTAAACGCAGCGTATCATTAAGAACCATATATGCATGCACCCATAAGTGTTAATGATGATTACGTATGAAGTCATCATTTTTGTATTATCATAAACACTTATAAGGGAGGACTCGATAAGTTTGAATCCTCATCATTCTTGCTTTTCGTCGGTTGCAGTGGTTTTCATTTTAGTTTATTCTTATTAAATAATTCGTCTTTTTTCGTCCGGCGCTGTCCCGGGCACAACTTGCTATTTAGTATATATGTATTCAATACGTCCTATACAGTATTCTCATTATTTTTGATTTATGACTAATTTACGTAAATGTCAATTGTATAACCCTTGCCTGTATGACTTGTAACACTGAAGCTAGTAAAACGAACCTCACTGTATCAACTAAAAGAAGTAGGTTTAATTTGAAAGACTTTTAATGTGAAAAGCTTTAAATATTATAGACAATGGCAGCTCCACTGGTGGGTGAATTGAAGATATCGATAACATTGCATGTAGATAACAGTGCAGCTTTCGATCACGCTCTGCTGTTTTCGAAAATAGTTTAGTCAAACTGGAGTTGGTCCGGCTTCGGTAAGTCATCATTAGTTATTGTGCGCACTAAAACCAAGTTTAAGTCATTAGTAATGTTTACAAGTGCTTGTGTTTTAACGCGTAAATAAAGCACTAAGTAAGAAATTGTATTGAAATTGGCGCTCTGCTGTTATGGTTTGCACTTCACGGAGATAAAATAACCTCATTATCAAGCAATCTCTTGTAGGCGTACTTAAAAGTGGTTAGCGTCTAACAGTTTTAATTTACATGTCGGATACTTGGTGCAGGGATAAAATATCTGATAGATCTCAGATTATTTTCTAACACAATTGGTTAGTAAGTTTGATGGGGCATGCCAAGATACTCTAGACGATTTAATTAAAGAAGAAAGCGTTAACCACTTATTTGGTAATTTGCGAAAGCCGCTCTCGAAAGAAAATTAATGGATGTCTAGACTAAAATTAGCTCCAACCTTCAAAAGCAATTGCTGCAAACTTAAAATATGAAGCCAACGCTTGACGCGTGTTAACGAATTAAAATATTTGTATTCATTTGTAGTTAAAGTTTAGTCTATAATCTATAAAATTTTGATTAGAAAAAAATCAAAAATTGTCAACTAATGCTGATCATTGCAACTGTTGTGACAGTGAAATATTGACTGGATAGGATCTATGCAATCCAGTTAGAACAGAAAATTCGCCGCCAGCATAAAATCATTAGGTCCGAAACAATACTAATAAACAAAAGGCAACATACAATAAAGAGTTGCAGCAATTTGGACATAATATGGGAAGCGTGCGACCTTCTGTTCCAATTCTGACTACAGCTACTTTCTATCTTTCAAAAAAATCGTTTTAATTAAACCACAGTTGGTGTTTTTGTGCCTGTCGGCGATATTATTATTACTAACAAACGATCAATAACACAGCGCCATAAAATTTGCACTGTTGTAATGTCGCGTCACAATGGCTATCACCACCTATTTCAGATCTGTGTGCTCTTTCGTTCATGAGGCACGAATTTTATAAACAGAAATCAAGTCGAGAGGCAAATTTTCTGTGACGAAAGCAGTAAATAGTTTGGGGGAGGACTGGGTTTGGCTAATGACATCCCAAATTAAGGCAAAGGTGGTTGGGAATCTAAGGTCTCCCGAGAACTGCGCTTCAATGCTGTGATGCGTGAAAGTAGAAAAACATTCGATAGTGAAGTAGTGATAGCTTAAGAATATACGAATCATTATCAACTTATTTATGCTCCGTGACGAAACCAGGTCCCTTACCATGTAATACATTAAAATCTTATATTTACTAAAATATAGGATTTAATTTTTTTATTTTTTTTATTCCAATCAACTGTAGTCAACCGCACTACAGGCTTTACGTCCCCCTCATGGTGCTTAGGCACTGTGCGAGGGGGAACGACCAGTACCCCGGGATCGAAATTTTCGAGAGCCCGCGCCGGGAATCGAACCCGGGACCGTCGAAACCACAGTCAGTCGCTAAACCAACTGGGCTACGACGAGTCATATTATAGAAATAATATGACTTATTCATACAACTTGAGCCCCAAACGGGTTAAACAGGAACCCTTTATGATTAAGCACAAATAAATACGACTACGGCTGTTGCTTACGAGAGACTATTGGTTTGGCGAAGGCACGGCCCAGACTTATCGATTGATTAATGTGGCGTACGCAATTTCGGCGCGGAAGCGAAAGGGGTTTTATCTAATGCGCACGCGAGGAGGAGGAGAAGGAGAAGGACATTTTAAATTATTGTCGTCCAACAACGTCGGACGACTTTGCCCATATTATTCATCTTCGCGGTCGAAGATGCTGAACCCCGATAGTGTCGGTGACGTATAGCCGCTCTGATAATTAGCAGTAATTAATCATTGGCGTGGCAAAAGGCGTACCGTTGACACTGTGACCGTGGCTTATCTTAATCGAAATATAGATTGAATTGTAAATTGGACGAATCGATATGCAATGAGGACAGCTCGGTTTTGCCTGCCAAGGGAAATACTAAAGGGCGATGTGACAGTTGGTTAAGTGCGAAAATCAACATAATTAGATCACGTATTCCATGTATTAAAAAATCAGAAAAAGTGCCATTAATTGGTCATGAAACATCGTACATGTGTTAGGTATTCACACGTGAACAAATTTAAACCACTTATTGGTTAGGTGAAATATTAATTTCTGTTTATAACATTAAGAAACCAATATTCATCTAAACACTTCCTATTTATTAATGAGACTTGCAAACGTGCTGAATCTAATGAAAAGAAAAGTAATCAACAAAATCCCCCGAAGAAATTATCTTCTGGAAAAATGTTTTCAGCATCGTCTGATTTAACCAACCAGACAAGAAATAATCTTGAGTATGTGATATCTATTTTCTTATAGCATGTAATATTGAAAAAGGTTCCGAAGTTATATTTTTTATTGCGTTTCATTATTTTTTCCTGTATTCTTTCCTTTGATCTGTATCCTCCTGTACAGTGTTGCATTCTTTACTTGGGTCCTGGGGGCCCTGAACTCTTTCCAAAAGCTCACAAGCAGTTTCGGTCAAAGTGCAGAATGCTGTTTATTTCGCACAATGCCAATTTGTCAAAAAGCCATCGCTGTTCAAAAGTTTACCCCCGGTTTCCAATTTGTTCGCGCAAAACTGTTCACATCGCATAAGGAAAAGGAAGACCAAGGAAAGTTTCTATTTTATAAATGGGTCTCTGGAGGATATCTGCATATTAGTTTTAGTCGGGTTATTTAGTTAGGAATGTCATGTATTTCTTTCATGTTCGCCATAGTGGACAGAATCTTTTTTTTCCTACGTAGTGTATGATATTTATATGGTAATGGGTGTCCGGTTTCGCGATTTTTTCATCTTTCCGTCTCTTATATAAGCTAGAAATGTCAGACCGGCGAGGATATAAATTTGGTCCCACTACTACTGCAGCAGTTTTCTGGAGACTGCAGACAGTCGGAAATGTCTAGACTAGCGTGACAATGTAGTGGACCATTGTCTTGAATGTCGCTATGTGTGTGTGTGTGTACCATTTGTGGCGTACCAGTGCACATTGTTCGGCAAATTGCGTAACTACGGGGGCAGGCGTAAATGTTGAGCAGCATCAACTGCAACAGTTGCCGTTCTACTCCTGTGACGTGAGCGCAAACACTAATTATTGCGCTTTTAAATATATTCTATGGTATAACTATTAAAAATTCCACACCGGAATAATTGTAATTCAATTATAATGCGTTTTACGTTGCCGACTACTATATATATCTACTCACAGCATTGCTTGGTTGTTACATTGTATTTGAATATATACATTTTCAGTACATGCCTATATGTCGTGCAAATAAAAAAATATGTGTTTGGAACAACCAAACATTACAGTCGATTTTAGCTTAATATTCTAATTAATTCAAAATCAAGGCTTTTCTATATTCATTATTTGGTTAAATTACTATTAAACGTTTGCGATAAAGATTGCGCTCTCTTACTTTCGAAATAGTCTCTCAAATGGTTCGTCGTGAGGGAATGGCATTTCCGCGTCCGACCATTGCTGTACTTTTTACTCCCAAAAAGTGAGACCATCACATAGAAACGATCACCACATGCCAACTTATTCATTCTTGTTAATTTAAATTTTCCATCAGCGACGGTCATTTTGAATAAATACATGTGCGGATCTTAATCTAGAAACCCACAGATTTGCACTGTGCAAATAATAAAACTCTATAAAAATGGGGGTTGTGCCCGGGACAGGCCGAACGAAAAAAGACGAACACAAGAGTTGGCGATAACTCTTCTAATACAATAATAGTCAACTATTATTTAAAAGGAAAAAATTAAACTAGAAAACCGTGGGAACTGACGTTACAGTTAAGACGGCCTGTCACGGGCTCAACCCCCATTTTCATTGAATATAATCCAGACGTTCTTCCTATTATATTGTTAACAAAACTCTAAATTAGATTCACGGTAAATTTATTATGAATGTTCGTTCTCTAAAAGGGATAAGCTACACTCCAGTGAATAAATCCGGACATTGTATGCGAACTGCCCTTGATCGTTCTGCGCGGTCCGTGCCATATTACGACTCATGGTCTTGTGTTCTCCTTTGGCGGGGGAAGTGTTCGACAAGACTGAGCAGACCGCACAACAATTATCGTGATCCAGCGACGGAAACGTCGTGGTATGGGGATGCTTTGCCGTGTTTATACACGTATTTCTTCTGAATAGGGTGGTTTGCCGTATGACACCAAATGCCCAATACCTAGTGGTCGTTGCCCGCGGGGAAAGACGTTTCTCTCCGTTTTATTGATGTACCGGTGCCGCTCTCTCATGCATTACAATCTATGCGAAAATGTTTGCTCTATATCGAGTATTTACCACCTTTCCACGGATGGCAAGGAAATCAATAAAATTGGTCTCGATCGTTCATCCGTGTGTAGTCGCTGTATTGTGTGGGGAGCGAATTCATCGACTACTATTGATTGTCCTTTAGTTTCTGAATTCGTCCGTATCACGTTTGTACATGAACAATATTCTCTGGCCAACCGCACATATAGTGACCATTTTTGAGAGCGTTGCAACCTCTGCCCATTTTCTTGATTAGAAAATGTTGGAAATTGAAGTATGTGATAATTGAATCTTCTATTTTACTGTATAACGCAATCACCGGTGGATTAAGGGGATTTTTACCCAATTAGTTGTTCTACATAATAAATAATTTTGTCGACAATTAATTGCACATTTATATTGTACAACAACTTTGTTGGACTACGTTGCTATAAGTCCTTCATTCAAAAATAACTCGAATCCGGGATCGTTGAACGAGAAATTTGCTCTCCGACTAACTTTTTATCACGGGAATTAAATGATTGTTTTTCTAAACTATAACTTTTGTATATTGGCGTTACTGCCATTGTCGTCACTGTTAACGAGCTTGTGCAAAGTCAAGAAAAAGAAGGGCATCCGCAAACGCATCTTTCCTAGCGTCAAATTGCTCATCAGAGAGGCATTGCTCAAACTACAGTGCCTAAGAATCATCGCTAAAATGATTCGGTTGAAATGTTTTAAGAAACTTCGGGCACTGAGTTGCCTGAGCAAAACAAAAGTGTCGCGGCTTTCTTGGTGCAAAAACCTTTTCTTCGTGGCGGTAATTTCATCTTCTGAAATAGCCATCATTTTGGTAAATATGTTCACGTCATTTGTACCAAATTTCATACTAATTGGACTATTTCTGACCTAAAGAGGAGGGATCCATAGTGTATAGTTCACCGTTTATAGTTTATTAAACCCTCTGTAGCAAATAATGGTATTATCTAGGAATAGACATGGAGCCGCAATTATTTTGCTAGGATATGCATGTTGGTCGATGGGCTGGTTTTTATCGAGAATCGTTCTGCAAATAGATTTCTAAGAAATGTTATTTACTTAAAAGGTATATTCATGGTGGTTATAGAAAAATATTAGGGCGAAGAACTAACTAATATTGAAGTAGACATCTCTGGAAAACTTAAATTTTACTTTTCAGTCAAATTCACTTATAATCCGACTTTTGTAGAATGTGTCCATTGACTAATTCGAGCATATCGTTGAACTAAAATTAAGAGATAATGGCAAAATTGCTCCCAAAAGGACGACAAAAACTGAACCATCTATTGATGATTCGGGAAACTGTATGATTTGTATAGATCTCCATAAGAAATTCATGACTTGCTTCTGATATACTCGTATGAGTATTGCATGAAATTAGAAAACGAAAGAATCATTGTTTGTTCTAGGGAGAGCAGCCACCCCTGCGAGATTGGGCACGCGCTTAGGACGCCCCGTCGACTCAAAAGCCAAACGTGGTGGGGGTTTCCAGCGAAAATTCTTCTCGGGGGTGATTTATGGGCGCAAATCTTAAAAGAAAGGCCGCGGTTACGCCTCCCGATCGCTTGGATTTTTGCGAACGGCTTTTCCGCACGCGCGCACGAATAATAAAACAATAGAGTTAATGTGGCGCGAATATTGCAGGCCTCGCGCCCCCGTTCTTAAAAAAAATGGCCGCCTCGCCTCGAATCATAATTCCTCATTATAAACAAAGGCTGCTCCGGTGGGGGTGGCAAGAGCCGTGATATTTAACGGGCCGATCTCTCTATACATGTACAAATGCACTGTGTATGCCTGGAACGCCCGGTGATATACGTTAATATAATAATAAACGAGATTAGACCGCTTACTTTTCGCGTTCCTCCAGCTCCACGCTGTCATTATCTGCAAAAGAAGAAAAGCAGTGAACGAGATTACGTTTAAGCTAATTAAATTGATACGCAATATTCAATGGGGGCTATTAAAATGCGTGGTGTGATGATGATGGTGGTGGTGGTGGTGGTGGTGTTTTCCGTGGTGTGGTATGGAGAGCGGATTCTGGTGCAGTTCTGTAATTACAAAATATCCGTGCCTGGACGTCTTTACTGGGGACGTGCGCCATTAATCGACGACTTGAGGTGGATCCGCCCTTCCAATCGACAACAAAGTCGGTTATTCCTGATTTATCCTTTCGAGACCCCACAGCGTTCCATCTTTCCTCAAATGTTTTTTTTAAACATAAATGAGGAAAATGTGAAAAAATGCCGAATCAGCCATATTTCTTTCCAATGGCGAGTTCATGGCTCCCGATTTTATAAGACCGGCAATTAAAAGATGCTCATGCTGTCTAATCTTCAAGGAGAGCTCGCGCATTGAGTGACAAAAGTAAAGAAGCTAACTGTTTTATTTCTAAAGGAAGACTCGGGTCAACAAGATGACTCACATGTGGTTTCTCACTTCTGATCGCTTTTGCAGACTAATGTTCATATACAAATATTCTCCATCCAATAAATATTCAATTAATTAATTTCAAAGAAGATTTAATGTCATTTTTTTCGACTGATACGTCTATGAGGTCTAATGAAAGTATGGTTCACCATAACGTGTACACTCCGTGCACGTAACATGGCATCAAATTCCTAAACAATTTTTTAGTATTGAATGGTTCAATAGAATATGCCAAATATCTTCTGGCAAAGATTGCACAAAGGTACGACTAGGACAAATGGAGAAAACGCTACCCATCACTTTCAAGCAACACACGGAAACCATTGGACTTTCTCCATGAAGCAAAAGCAACCCACAAGGCTTCCTAGCATAGCATCAAATGAATTTTTGCTCTCATAGATTCCATATGTGAACAAACAGCCGCTTATTAAAAATTTCGAGACCATTGGAAGCCCACAGTTTCAGTGTTCGATAAAATGTAACATCTAACAATGTTTTTAGACGTGTCTAAATAATCACGATTACGTACGTGAACATGAAGAATATTGTATAATAAATAAAATCTAAGTAAATGGAGTCGAATAATCCATCAAATAATTATCCAAGTTAACACATAAGTACTGTTTGCTTTATCATCATCAGTTCATGATCGTTCGTGACTTGTCTCTGAATCCTATATTTCTTTTCTCCTGCACCTAACTGCCAAACGATATGTAAATATATTATTAAACTTGTTTTCATTCAGTTCATCAGTTTGGTTTTTCCTTCTCCCGTCAGAGAGAGAGCTCGGGGAGTTGGCAGCACGGACGAAGAAACCTTAATCTGGGCATCCATCCGTGACTAGCGATTCCATCCAATAATTGATCGTATTCGGAGCGACTTCTCATGCCACACAGCGCTGTTCTCCATATCTCCCTGAGACCCCGGCACACCTGTGGGTACTGCAAAATCGAGCTCATGTGTTCATGAAAATGAAAAGAAAACACGATTGCGTCGTCACTCTCCAGAGACCCAAGCCAAACTAGTAAGGTACACCTGAATAGCATTAATAAGGTGTCGCGCACATTATACATGTATGTTTGCCATAAATAGTAGGAAGAATACGAAATAAAATTGTTGGAACGTTTCAACATAACGTGGGCAATTTTAAATATTTCTGAAAAAAGTTACACCTACAAACATTTAGGGGAGTTGTGGACAGTTCTTCGCTCATAAAAAGATCGCCGGACGATCTCTGTTGATAGTGTCTCGTTTGGATTTGCTTACATACCGTCTTTTCCTTACATTGAGCGCACCCCAAAAATCATATTCCTCTCTCGAACCCTCTCCGTTTTATAAGCCTCATTTCGTTTAGCTCTCTCTTTTTCTACTTCTTCGCCGTGACGAATTAGGAGAAGAAGTGGAAAGAAATTTTGAAGAAGTAGAAAAAGAGAGACCTCAACGAAATGAGGCGTATTAAACGGAGAGGGTTGGATAGAGGAATATGATTTTTGGGGTGCGCTCAATGGACGACAGCAAAAGACGGTACTTGGATAGTCTAGTCAGAGTTACCAAGGCGCTCCCTGTGAGGGGGATTAAGAAAGAGACCACCTTAACAACTATCTCAAGACATGCGTTACTTCGCTTTGGTTGTCTGGTCTCAGGAGAATATCGACACACACACACACACTGGCGAAGAGATGAGCCCACGTTTCCTGGAAAACGTGTGACATAAATAAATACACAAACCGCTCGCCTCATCGCTTGCCATCCCGACCGACAGAATTGCGGCATCGCTCTCTCTCTCTCCTAGAATCTGCATCGGCCTTTTCTTGTTTATCGCTTTTGATAGCGGCGAAGCGCTTTTATCATCGATTGATGGTTTTTAAAGCTAGCGTTTATGTGCGTCATTTGATAGGCCTGAGGGGGTTGCCTTTTCATTGCCTATCTCGTTGGCGGGGGTGGGTTGGTGTCCCGACGTGCACACACACACACACACGCGCGCGCGCGCGCGAACGCCAATAAACGACGGAAGCAAAACATCGCTTTTGCGCGTCGGATCATCGGCAACCCATTGTCAACACTTGAGTATTTTGAATGCGAATTTTTAACGCTCTGTTTGTTGAACGCGCCGCGCTTATACGTGTGTGTGTACGTGCTTTTTGGTGTAATGGAAAGTTAATTATTGCAGTGAGTTTGATTTCCCAGTGGTGACCGGCTTAATGAATTTTTGTTCGTAAAAATTATAATTAAATTGAAAATCGTAAACAAATTAATTCAATCTGCATTATATGGATTTGGGAAAACAATGTTAGCTGTTTCTTTCTTCAGATATGTGATCGACGTTATTGGTGTTGGACAGCGTAATTTATTTTTAAATACATTTCTACATTACTATATTAGCAAGTACGTGTAGAACACAATATTCTCACTGTAATGCAGATTTTATAGGAAAGATTAATCTTAACTTATTAAGATTTGACTCGCTGGACGCGAACTCAGGGTGAACGGCTACAAGAAACGCACTTTTGTAGGAAATAAA
>JAQGBY010004419.1:0-16687 GCA_034698785.1 Mycogona germanica | reverse complement strand
AGAGGTCTCGGCCGGGAATTGAACCCGCGATCTCGGGAATAACAGCTCGACACGCTAACCATTACACCACCGAGACCACAGCGATGTTTGTCCGGACGTTTTTATGGCCCCCGATTACTTCTGCCTCAAGTTTCAGGATACAGCCTAACGGGACAGGGGTGGCTCGCGAAAGGAGTGGGTGAGGACGAGGGGGGAGTCTGTGGTATACCGTACATGGATGACGATGTTTGTGCATACATCTAGAACACACGGCTGTCCTCGCTTTTTCTTTCATCATTAGCGGTTGTCGTCGTCGGTTTCTGGTTAGCTGTGGGTTCATTATTGGTGCAGCTGCCACAGCTATATGGCTTTCTTCGACCGGATATACTATAGCATCAGAAATTGTACGCCGATGGACGTACTTGAAAACTGTTTGAAATATTGAGGAACTATGTGCATATGCAATTCACGACAGTCGATTCTGTACAAATAAATATTTCGTCGTCTTTGGGCCATCCATGTTCGAGGCGATGTTCACTGATCGTGGACCAGCGCTGCAAGCAGTGCAGCTTCAAGTTGTAGCTTTTTGCGCATGCGCCGTAGGGAATGCGGACTGCCGTTTTCGATGCCCTCCCCCACCCTACCCCTTTTTTTCTTGGATCTGCAGGACAGACCTTAATGATCACTCTGCCGTTGGTTGGCGTCCTAGAAATGACGAGATTTTTTGGGTCAGACACCGTGCATATGATGAAATTGGTGATTTGTGATCGTTGAAAGTTATGAGAACAATTTCAAATTTTGCTGGAATGACATCGCTACACGAGAATTTATTTATTATTTTTTTTTTAGCAAAAAACAGTCTTTGATCGTCTCTTTTGACGCTTTTTGAACGTCATCGCGCAAAAACTGGGTATTTTTTTTTAATTGTTTGTGCTGGACACTTTTTATATTCATCGAACGGCTTTCCAACACGAATAATTTATAAACATCAGAAATTATCAGAAACACGTGTAGGTGATATTCTTATTTATTGATAAACAAAAAATAGTAGATATGATACCGATGTGATTAATAATCAGATGTAAGGGCTGCTAGGACTGCAATTAAGGTCGGTAACAAGATCGTCAATAAACCTAAGTTTACGACAGATCTTCTCGAATACTGAAGCCTTTGAAGATTTGTGAAACACATGACAAACACGAATAGATGTCTGAATTTTGCCTCACTCTTCATTCAGAATCTAGCATCGCCCTGGATCCTCAGCCCCATCAGTCATTTGAAGACGATTAAAATTTAGATCGTTTACTAGTTACTGGGAAAACGATCTAAATTTTAATCGTCTTCAAATTGTTTTTGGTGACTATGACTGAGTGTAGCGTTGGCCAACGAGAAAATATTTTTAAATATCCACCATTACTGTAACTTCATGAGGGGTTTTAGTTAGGACGTCTGGATGATATATATATTAAATGGTGAATTTGGGACAGGCCGAATGGACTCCCGGTCTGCACAAAACTCTATAATTTTCGCAATTACCAGTTCTAATTAAAATAATAGTAAAATATTATTATTATAAAAGCGAGCTCGCCACTCGGTTCGTCTCCTTCATTCGGCCTGTCCCGAATTCACCATTTAATATATTACTGTAATTGTCGGATTACACTGCTACATCTATCTAGCTTTCTTTGTCCTTAACTCGACATCCGACTCGGCGTGCTTCGGCACTATTTTATTATTCCTATATCCTATTTCGCTCCTAGTTCACTATTTCAGATCCTGATAGCGATTGGCTAGTGTTTGCTCTCTCTACCGTTGGCGGCGTGCGTGTTGATTCGGAGCGAACTACTACTAGTGTGTGTTTAATAAACTGAATGCGGCGGCGCAAATGTTTGCCGAGGGAACATCATATAGGGCTGCTGTTGGTGGAAATAATAAAACCCGTCGACCCATTGAAGAAGTACGAGTGAGGTGCAATTTTGGCCGAACTACGCTGCGTGCACGGGGCTGGCATTTCACACCGCGCCATGCAGTCCTCTATAGACGTGACAAGATTTCGACTTTCTCGATCTCTTTAAGAATACATTGTCCCGGCATTTTTGTTGTTGCTATGTGTGTAGGGACCTACCTAATACATGGATTCCACGGAAAACATTTAGAAAAACACAAAGAGTTTTATGTGTAATTTTCAAATTGAATTTTTGAAAAAATTGATTGATAGCATATCGATAATTTTTTTTGTTCTGCTCTTCACTGTAGTCACTGCACTACAGTCATTTCTGTAACCGTCATGTTGCTTTAAGCACTATGACGAGGGGCACATTTTCATCACTAGTACCCCGGGATCGAGCAATCGAGAGCTCGTGCCGGGAATCGAACTCCGGGACCGCCGAGCCACAGGCGGTCGTGATACCGAGAGTGGGCTACGACGAGTCGTACAATAAATACTATCGAATTATCGAAGGAAGTCCTTCACGTTGAAATTGCTCTTGTCCGAAAAGTTTCGGAGGTCTCGGCTGGGAGTAGAGATTTCGTGTGGATTGAGAGGATGGCGTGTTTTCCTCGCGGCCCGTGATCGCGGTTTCGATTCCGGCCGACACCTTCGGAATTTTTCGGGCGATAGAAATTCCTTCATATGCCTTCTTTCGGAATAGAAGTAAAATCATGACCCGGCCGTACCTGTACGATATCTGGGCGTTAAAGATCCCTTCTCGATCCCTAGGCAGCCTAGGTTAGGTCAAAATTTCCAAGTCGTCTACCTTAGAGGGGGTTTAAGATGTCCACTCAACGGTGAATTTCCTTAACAAACATTTTTTTTTAGGACGAACACGCTGGTGACCCTCCTCAATAAATATCATAAGAAGGAAAGGGACAATTCTTCCCCCGTGTATCCATCGCTTCTTTTCCTCGTCTATCTGCACTCCTATGATGATTTCCATCCATCATGTTGATATTTCTCCCGACCACCACCTCCACTCCATCCCCAAAAGCTCTTCCTCTCACCAGTCCTCGACATCCCCCCACCCCTCTGTGGCATTGGTCCTAGCTCCACTTTCAATTTAACCGCCGCACCGTTAAAACTGTGAAACCAGCGGGCCGCGCAAATTGCGTCAAGATTTTTTTCTTACTCGTCCGCAAAATGTGAATACACACACACACAACCATGGCAGTCCGGTGGTGTCAAAAAGCCAAAAGCCAAAAATCAGCAAGTTAGTACCGATCTGAACGCTAGATTGTCGCGTCCTCCCGAGTCCCGACAAATGTTGTATTGCGTGACGTTAGTGTGAGAATTTTGTTCTCTCCGCTGCAGCGCATATTTTTTAAATTAAAATATTGAACGCGCGAACAAAAATTCTGTAAATTTTCATTTCCAAATGTCTGGGAGAGCGGGATAGGGCATATGTTCAAAATTTTCAATTGAAAGAAGGTTTGGAAATGGAGATGTGGCGGTGTTGCGACAATTTGCGGCCCTTGCATCGCTCCTCTTCCGCGCAGATCGACATCGCGGAGATTCGCTGCAGCGCGTTGCCATGACAACGGGAGCTGCGACGTGTGTCCCTCCTCCCTTTCATCTCTGTCGACGATGCCGCTCACGGAATTGGGGGGATGGGACACTGGTAGAGACTGAGTCGACGGGAAGATGTGTTGTCCCCACGGAGGGTGGGATAAACTGTACCCGCGGCACACGCTCGGTTTGACGATTTCAGCCACATCGGCCATCTTGACATTGTTTTATTTTCTTCTCCCTCCGTAGTCGATATTAATATCGGTTTTGATGCTGTTGAGCGATATGGGGGGAAGGTCAATATGGTTTTTTTCACCGCCCTTTTTCCCAACGTCTAGTGACCGGTAACGAATAACTTTTTTCGTTGTTCGAGTTTCCCACGTCAGTTTGTTCCGAGGTTTTTTTCTGGTTAAATATTTGTTTTGGTATATCGGGAAATAGCGTGGTGATAAAGGGAACTAATATCCTAGTTATTAATTACACTGAAAAGCATGCTTCAAATGTCGAATCACTAAGAATAGCGAGTGCAGTTGCAAAGTTCATCAGAGTTAAAAATACAGAGATTTTAAAAAATCTTTGGAGACTCGCTGGACCAACGAGATGAGATGAACGAGATCGCGGATGCGAAAGGATAAATAACAGCGTTTATTTTTGGAAGTAATAGAATTTCTTCCAAATCTCTGTCGACGTATCTGCCAAGTCTTTAATAAACATGTAAAAAATATAATTCAAATAAGTTTTACATCGTTTGTTGAGCCGTGGCAAAATTGCTTTGGACTAGTCCACGGCGAGTGTCATCTAGGAAGTCATGGCGACCGCGCTGTTGTGTTTTTCTGTCCGTTTAAAATTAAATGAAAACAATTTTTACACCCGGTCTTTTAATATTTATGAAATAATTATGAAATTCTATTACTTTACTTTCCAATACTTTATTCTCAAGTATCCAGTATCAGGTCGAGAGATATAATGAATGCGTGTGGCGTTGCACAAGAGAGAAAAATAGTTTTAAAAGAATATATTATTGTTTTAATCAACAAGTTGTCTTGTCCAGACGAAAAATGTCGACGTCAAAAAGATTTCAAGACCGCTAGAGTCTCTTGCCTCCTCTCGAGTGAAATCTTTTCAAAAAGCATAATTTTTAAATAATGGTTTCCTGAAATAACAAACTTTCATCAAAAAGTGAACAGCGGTTCTGTACTAGCATAATTTTGTAGCGATGTGCGCATTGCCTCCAACCAAACAAAATCGTGTCTCCGTAATCCCGATCACATATCCGCTGTAATTTGAGAAACCTGTAGGCGTGTTTAGCAGATAAGGCGTATTTTAATTATCAAAAATTGGACAGCACCGAGGGCTCCGATTTATATGTTTGCTCTATCTTAATCTCGCGTTTTCCAAGTGCACTTACTCGTTCGTCTAGGCTACGTGCATATAACCTGATATATTATGTCCTCCTAGTACCTACATTGTTGATAAACGAATCTCTAAAAGCGATAGATATATTTAAATTTTTCCCCCACACCCCACTGGATTTAAGACGAAGTGATTGTGGTTGCTTGAGAATATTGGCAATTTTTATTTGCAATTAATCATTAGTGAAAAAATAATTTCTAAACATATTAAGTGTAGGGAATTTACGGCTAACTACTGGATAATATTGCATCACTTCCGGGCACATAAAAATTCTAAGTAAGGTCGTTTTTTTCTTCAATACCCGGCATTTGTGAAAGCCTAGTAATTATTTTTTTCAATTTACGGTTTCAAATGTTTTAGTTGCGATCATATGTGAGACTACAACATGTTAAGCTATTCCAACATAAAAGCCTTCGTGCCGAAAGTGCTTCGATTAAATTTTAATAGGTGCTAGTAAATTATTTTAATAACTATTCGGTGTTTCGAAAGTAGGTCGTCGTAGCCTGTACAGAGTGCACTGTAGGATCTCAGGAGGACATAAAGTTGTGCAGAGATCGTGCATTCACTGGGCATGCAGCCGTATGAGTTCTCTATATAGTGTACTATATAAAGTGGAGAGAGTGTTTACATTATAGCGAGCAGCCAAGGGGAGAAAGTGACGTGAAAAATTAGTGGTTTGTTGTTTCGTGAGCGTTCATTATTGCCGTTATTATTACTGCAGTGCTGCAGCAGGCACCAAATAATGAAGTGGCCTATAGAGGATAGGTTAGGCCGTGGAGGCGTGTTAAGCACTCACCCCCACCCAACTAACTAGTTACTGGTTGTGGATCAAATGGAGGGATGTTTTTGAGAAGGTTGTCCTTATCCATTCCCCTTTTCTCGATCTTCACGAATAAGTAAGACAAAGCAAAGCGACAGGGTAAAGCGACAAAACCGAAGGGTACATAAATAATGCGACGAAAGGAATGATATCTATGGCTAGCCGACCACGCTACACTCCGTCATAACCACAGAAAAAAAATTGAAGAAATTACGATTTAGATCGTCTACTTACTGAGCCACACAAACGTTTTCGCCTGAATCCCACTTCAGTCTCATCAGGTGTGTTTAAAAGCGACGGTGTTGCTGCGCACGGTCCAAAGAAAGAACTGAAAAAACCTAATCCGAAAATGGCGACTGGGACATTTCAGGATAAGTTTCAGGATCTGTTGTTTATTATAATCATGTTATATTTTTTTGTTTTTCAGCAAAGATCTGGAATACTTTTATTTTGATCGCTGGTCCTGTTTTAAAAAATAGAAATTCAGACTAGGCTAGGCAAATATGAAATCATCATAAAAATTGAATCGGTGAAAATTTTGAATATTTTATTTTTAACTTATTGTCTTACGAGATTTTGCGAGATTGCACAAATCGATCAAAGTTTCACAGCCGACCTGCGATGGATTTGCATATTTTGAGGACTTTGTTGTATGGATTTTCTCGAGTAGTCTGTGCAGGGCTTGGCCAAAATTCACTTTGGGATGTGTCGAGACAAGAACAAAACTGAAGGGAAATTATCGTTTTGCCCGGAACTTCGGAAATCGGAAATGATACTAGTATTTATTCACAATCACATCTCTAGTTCTGTAGCTATTTGGAGATGGTTCGTGGTGGTAGTGGTGGTGCTCTTTAACGCTCCCATTGGTTGGCGGTCGTGTTCGACAACACTGGGCGATTTTTCTCCTCACGCATTGAGATCAGTTTGCTCACGGTTGGTAAAAATGGGTTGTGTTAGTGGTAGAGGGGGTGGGAGGTGGAAATCGTGCTCTGAATCTTGAGATTTGTTGATCTACATTTCGGCTTAGGCAGAAGAAGTGTGGCGAAATCAAATGGCGGCAATGAAAGTCATTTCGAAATTAATTTTTCGCAGTTGCTATTAAGCTATCATAACTCTCGCGTTGGGTTCGCTTCGAGTCGGTACAAGATAGGCTTCTAGAATTCTTCCACGATGGCACTGCTATCGTTCGCCGTTGGATGACCATCTTCGACTTTAGTTTTCATTTTTATGCCGATGATTTTTCGGTTCTTTTGTTTTTAGTTTCGCGAGTTTTGGTCAGATGTCCAAACTAGCCGCCTTCGCAACTTGATAACCACAAGGTGGTTAGGTTCACCTGTTTGATGGGCATTATGATGACTGCTACAGAAGCATTCGCATAAATAAAAATCGTATTCTTTTTTTGTATATTATATATATTTTTTTGTATTTATTTATTGTATATTTATTTATTTAAACTGCACCAAGACGCATTTTTTAAAAATAATTGTTTAACTTTTCGTTAGCTCTTTTTGCAGTTATGGTTCAATTAATATTTTTCCGAAATTACCAAAACGTAATTTAAGGTTGACCTAGAAATTTGGTACCAGCAGGTGCATAGATCCAATCTACCGTCGTGTCTTAATGTACCTGTAGACCTTGAATATGATAAGTAGAGACATAATGCTAGATAGTAACTTGAATATGATATCCAGAAACGCCACCAGCACCGCCATCGGCGATAGTGTGTTCCAGTGGAATGCGCCATTCACTCCTGATTATTCGATCCGTATTATCTTGGGCACGTCAGTTCATTGACATACGATTTCCATATATACCATCACTAGTTAAATGAAAATGTCCTTTCGTCGTTTTGTCTCCTGTAAAAGTTATGCCGCTCTATGCCGCTCTGTGTAATACTATCTAGCGTTGATTTTTCAATTTTTTCCCATATACCAGTTCTAATGACTAGCATTTAATAAGAAACGCACCCACGTATTCGTCTACAACCACCTACAGCCAGTGAACCGTTGCTGTTGGTGGCGACACAGTCGTCGGAGAGTCATCCATTTTAACAGTCAATCAAAGCCTTGATTGAATCGAGGGCGTATCTGATAGTTAATTAGTCAAATCGGAAATCACCAGTATATGGTGTGTGTACGAGCGCTCATTTTTGCCGCCCTCTCAACCGTTTCAACAACCGACTACAGAAACGGAATTTTTCTATTTAGCAAAATGAGCGTTAAATTGGACCAAGGTCGCCAGACTTGTTTTTAGATATAATTGCAGCAGAGGCAAAAAATAGTTCTTGTCTCCTCAGCGGTGCCAGACAGACGCAGTTTGTTCTGTCGTTTTCAGTTGTGTTGAAGAACATAAATGAATTTATTGTGTCTTTCGATCACTTTTCCATGAGGTTCGGTTCGGCAATTAGTGGACCGGATATCCAGCTGTCCCTGAACATTTAATTTTTATTTCTTCAATAACCTAATCAGCTACGTCGTACTTAGTAGGTGTTTGAGTTTTGGCGACATTTGATTCTAGGTGTCGATCGCTTCACCGAACGTCACCGCCACCAGAGGGCGCAATTGATCTATGGCGCAGGCGACTCTCCAATTATGAAATTATTTAACAAATTGAGTCTCTTTGCACCGATGCAAACAAAATCTAAAATTCAAAACCATCTTCTCATCTTTTGATAAGATTCAAAATTGTTTGAAATTTGTTTAAATGTTTGCTGGTGGCGCCCCCGCTCGTCACTGCCAACTAACGTGTTCGTTTTTGTAAGTGCGATCTTTTCGTGACTGCAATTGACCTCGGTCTACGGATGCCGAACACCATATTAACAGCAATTGACTTTCACCTAATTCGATTTGCTCAGGCAGCCGCTGGCCATCCTTGGCAACTGGAGCGATAATTCTGGGTTTCATTTTCAAGGATCAGAGGGCAAAATCTGCGATCGGGGGTCGTGCGTCAGGCGAACACGCTTATATGGTGGTGTAGACCTATACAGCTACAAGTATTTGTTAATATTTGTAAATGCAAAATGGCATTTTTCAATTTTTATAAGTTTATCAGGCCAGGTCTTATGGAGAATCCATGTATCAGATACAATATCGCTTTCGTTATTTGCGAGGTCTGAAAATGAATCATAAACGATATGTTCTTTTTAGCCTTTGGATTGCTATTTTGGTTTGAATCGCATTGTTGGTTAAATAGTCGACCGCGTAAATTGTGTGCCGCAATTGTCAGAAGACCAACACCACCCACACAAGTGGACAATATTTTGGAATCTGTGCCCAATTGAACAAAACATAAGTTCAGAAGTGTGCCGCCAGGTGGCCTAATACTCTTGAGTTGGGTTCTTTGTTTCCGGCCATCCACGTCGTGCACGAGTGCGCTAAATGCGTTAGTTACATGCCTTGGTCTCATACTTATAATAGGCCCTATATTGATCGATAAAAGCTTTTGTCTCAAGAAAACGTCATTAGTGTTGTTGTGCTAGCGTAGCTACCACTGGAAAAAGAGAATAACAATAAAAATGACTAGATTAGCGACGTCCTCTTGATACCCACGCCTGAAATGGGTAACGTTTCCTGGTGGTTTTCGATGGACGTATTCAAGGCATTAATCAATAGCCCAAAATTGAAGAATCCAGTTTAAAAATATAATATTTGTATTTTTGGCGCCAATTCTTTTGCGTTGTCTTAAGCATATAAAAGGACAATCTGTTTCTTTACCTTCTAGCACATGTAGATAGAAAATGTTTTTAATGCGTTTTTCATGTTATGTTTTGACAGTCTCTTGAAGAAATTAAACTTGAGAGCTTAAAATTGTCTTGATCATCAACGAATTAAACAAAAACAAATTCAACGTTCGAGAAGCTCTTAAAATATTCAAGACAAATTCAAGTTGCCGAGGTGGGAATTCGGATATGATACTATTGTTTCGATGAAATCACTCACATTAGCTCACAAGTTTATCATTTCATTTATTTATCTACTTGTTGAGATATCTGTTGGCGGTCCACCAGCTATTTTGCCCTTAAACCTGAAGTTCGCCACTCCCTATGTCATTAATCCTGCATAAGTCTAGCCAAAATTCAATATTCACTATTCAAGCGTAGTATATAAATTTTCTAACTCCATATATTAAAAAAATCTATGTTTAAATAAAGTTTCTAACTCCATATATTAAAAAAATCTATGTTTAAATAAAGTTTCTAACTCCTTTGTTTAAAATAATAGTTCATTTTTAGTCGCCCTTCTAAGTTTTCGCATGGGATCGTGTATGAAAAATCTCAATAAAAAATCGACATTAACGTTGTTTGTGAATCAGACTCACAAAAAATGAGATGCCCCCGATAAGAAATTCTCGGTCAAAATAGAATTCTGGTCAGCCCTATAATGGAGAACGGCCTTGCCTCCACCTACGCTCAAGGACCTCCTACACGCACCCACTTAGTTTCTAGCTCACGGTGTCTCGAATTTCCGTCATTCAGTTGTATAAGGGGGAAAAAATCGTAGCATGGGTTCACGTTGTTGGTTGTTATCCCAAGTGGGCCTCGCCCAAATCGACCATTAAGTTCATTAAAGTCAATAAATAAAGTTGAAGAGGGAAGAATGAATGGGGAAACAGCAATAACTGGGAGGTCCCCGATCGGCGACCTCCAATCACTTGAGGCTGGACCACAGCTGCACAGCATGGTTGCCAGTTTTAGATTCGCGATTGAGTAACTTAATTGCTCACTTCATATCTTTCCCTGATTTTTGACCTTTGCTGCCAAATTGTTTTACCAAATTGTACGCCAATGTTCACATTTATCTAAACATAAGAGAACAAATACGGGACAGAACCGTGGAAAATTGGTGACAAGCTGGCGAGGCTTCATGAATAAAAATGTATAATAAACTGTAAACTGTTAAATAAAAGTCATCGCCCTTTACTTTCGTCACAACCCTAAACAATAGGAAAAATTATGATTTCGAGACCATCACAATTATCCATGTGCGAAAAACAGTAAAAACGAGTATGTTTTGAGTGGCAGTTGGGTCACATTTTGTGGGACTGTTATATGAACTCTAGGATGATCATATAAAGACCCTGAATAGAAAAGAGAATTCCTGCATCAAATAAATAAGAATTGATATTTATTCAGTGTTCATAAATGTAAAATTTACAGACATGTACATTTATAAATGTCCTGTTTGTGCTTTTGTGAATTAGATGTTTTTTAAGTAACAAAATAATAGAATAGGACGGCTGGATTATGTAAAATAAAATGGAAGTTGTGCTCGGGACAGCGCCGGACGAGAAAAGACGGACAATAAATAATACTAAACTATTATTTAAAAAATGAATTAACCTAACTAGAAAATCGTCAAGGGCGTCATCGTCAGTTCCCATGTTTTACTAGTTTAATCATTATTTTAATCAGTTAATTCATCATTTCTTAAATAATAGATAATACATATATTATTTATTGTAAGAAAATCTTTTAAGAAGGTCGAGTTATCACCAACTCTTGTTCGTCTTTTCTCCTCCGACGTTGTCCCAGGCACAACTTTCATTTTTTTTAAGTAGCAGGAAAAAAATCAGAATATATTTTGCGCGTTATCCCAGGCCCCCGTCACGAATTGCAGGCCTGTGCACTTGTTTGATTCTCGTGTCAAAAATACAAACCCCGAGCGGAGTCTTGTGTTGATGGTGGGCGGTTTCCGTGCACGACGAACCCATACTCTCTCGCCCACTGGTTCCCAAATTTTCTATTCCGCTCACATCGCCATTTAGCGGGGTGCACCCAGGATAAATTTGTCTCGATTCAGATGCGGGTTGCGCCCAATCCTTCGGTCTAGACGCTTCTTTCGTTTTAGTGCAGTGAACGACGCATGATCAACGCACCCGACATCAACCGCGATTGACCATATCATGTGTGGACGGCGTATAAAAAAAAGTTGTAGACTCCCACGTACCTGGTGCGCATGCGTGGCGGCAGCCGGCGTGTCTGGATGTCCTTCCGCCTCTGCCCATGCGCGGCGTCGGTGATCTTTCGGTCGACGCACCCTGTACTCTGGTGGTTCACAAAATGTGCCTCGCGCTGTCACACTCTGCAAAATGGTTGTTTGCTGGTCCATACTATTGGAATTGCTAAAACTTTGCTCAACATAAACAATAATTCACAATCCAGCTTTTCACAGCGTTATGCTCATTTCGTTTTCCGCTGTTCGAAATTTCTAATGGTTTTTTAAAGAGAGTATATATGAATTCTAGCGTTGCATAAAAGAGAAGACACCGTTTGCATTTAACAATTTTCGGCTTCGCTCAGATAAATTTAATTTGAAATACTTCGTACAAGGTGCTTTATTTCAACACTCCCTTCAATAGTTAAGGGATGCGCGGAATGCTGGACGCAAAACCAAAATGGCGATAAGAGTTGGCGAAACTCTATCACCATTTTGGTTTTGCGTCCAGCATTCCGCTCATCCCTTATCAATTTTCGAATACATTGGCGTGTGCCACTCTATAATTGTGACTCCCTTCAATGGAAGCGTAATAATTTTAGGACTCATTCTTAAAGAAAGAGAACAAATTGGGTAAAAGCAAAAGGCGGGTAAAATGGTGTGAAGTCTCCCTCCCCCTAAATACAATGGTCTTGCTGGAGTCAAAAGCATTTAAATGGGCTACAAATCTGCGACGTCAAATATTACTAAATTACAGTGGAATGAAATCAACCACTATATTTCTACAATCTGTAAAAAAAAATACAGTTTTACAGGAAGGTATTTATTAAAATCATTATTTGTTGTTTCCTGCGTTTTGGATCCGTTAAACTCATTCCACAGACCACGGGCTAATAATCTTAGAAATATCACGCACAGTTAATTAACTAACTTAAGCAAACTCGCCATTCTCTTTGCTCAAAACAAATATTTGAAATATTTGTGGCGCAATTAGAAATTGAAGTGTTTTTTGGGGCGACAAATTTCATTGGGTCGGTTCGACTGCGTTTAATCGGCTAAGCATACAAAAAGAATGCATAATTTGCCTTGTGTTTCGCAACCAGACCATGATGAGTGTTGACGTGTGCCCTTAAACATACTTTTGTGTTCGCTTGTCCAAAATAATTTATCCATTTTCCCTTGGGAATCTCGAAGTCTTTCGAGTTGTTGGGATGGCTTCGCTTTTCTGTTTGCACTCCCGTCTCGAGGCATTTCGAAAACTCAGAATGGGAGAACTAGGTTAAACAAGCGGTTGAGTGCGAGCCGAAAATTCTGTGTACCACTTGCTCGTGTCGTCCAATCCGGTGTTTACGTGCTGTAATTGACCGTATCACTTGTGCAGGACTTGGGCAGGCATGCGTACGATTACTTAGATGTATTCTAGGTCGACAATGAATGTTGTTGGGGGTTTCAAGAGTCTGGTGGCGATAAATCAAAAGAATTCGCCTGATTAAAATAAAAATAAAAAATATTGTAGGCCAAACTCGCCACGCAACAGAATGCAACAAGATAGTTGGCGTTAAAATTGCTTTTGTTTTTTGGAGGTGGGTTTTGGGATGAAGAAAATATGTGACCAAACAAATATTTACAGTGTGCAAACTGAAATTTGCAAAGATTGAACTCGCAGAAAATCCGGTTTTGTTAAATAAAAATTAAAATTTCCTAGGGTTAAAATTGTATTCGTAAATTTAAGTATTCTCAGATTTCTTTTTAAAAAAAATAATTATGCACTGCAATGTTGCATTGTTTGCGCCTTTTAATTCATTAAGAAACAAATAAATTTAAGGGTGACTTTAAAACAATTTCGTCGATCGCATCCCATCACATCCCATGGCGATTTGGAACAAGAAGATTAAAATACTCTCCAGAGAAAATTAAAATATAAATTACCTAAATATTTGTTTTGTTTTTGGTTACGATTTAGAATATTTTCAGATTTTGTCAATTTATGCATTTGTCTTGTGTTCAATCTCTTGCCTTGCCGTATGTGTGTTTTCTAACTTAAGAATTATGTATTTCTTCATTGACATCAACTTTCCTTCACTTGGCAAAATGGTGGGGGTGGCGGTGGATACAATTATTGCACCATTGCGCTCTCTGGTGGCTAAATTATGATGGCCTAAAACTGTTATGAGGGCGCTGTCTTCAAGTTTACTTGAGCGCCGCTGCAAATCAATTAGCGTGGGCAGTTGTCGTTAGGCCTTGCACCCGCGAATGGAAAGTCAATTATTTAACGAGAACTGGTTGGGACAGTTGCCAATGTGTGGTGATTTTCCGTTTACATCATGAACTGTTTTCTAGAATGTGTTTTTAGAATCTATACACAGGTTTCGGGTGGGCGGTAGACTTAAATAGACTGCTTGAAGACGATACAAGTGTGCCCAAAAATAAATTGGGAGAAAATACACTCTGCACGAAAGCAAAGCTAAAAAAAAAAATAACGGCGGTAGCAAAGGCGATTTATTTTTGGAATGCAAGAATACATATATTTATTTTGTGAACACTGAAAATGTCAGTGGTTCAATTAGTAAATTAGTTTGAAATCGTTTACAGTCTCACAAGGACGGGAACATAAGTGTTCAGGACAATGGCGTATTTACTCGTATGATTAGTTTGGTGTCACATGGTCCAATAGTGCAACGTTACAACTGTGTATACGAGTACATTTACATTTTAAAAAAAAGACTTCACTAGAAAATTAATGCAGTAAAAAATAATCTCATCTAATGGGCAGTCATTTCTGGGATTTCACCTTAATTGTTGGCAAATGTTGTCTTAAAGCATGTTGGGGAAAACTTTATAAATTTTAGTTTTCAGTGGGGGAATCTTTTGTATCAGATCGGTAAGAAATTATCTAATCTAAGCAATATTTGTCGAATTGATAAACCCCAAAACTATAGCTGTAACACTATTATAATTTGCAGGATACTTTACTTTACGGAATTTAACTATTTTCCCCTTGGCCCTTATATATTTTATTAAGTCATAACGATTTTTATGGTTACTTGAGATATTTGCTGGATTTTTTTAAAACTACATCTCGATTTCATTGATGCAATGTTTTGTCACTAGTTCTGTCATTTTTTCCCAAAAGTGCTTTTTTCTGCAGTCGTAGAAAACATACTATCGATAAATTGCGAATCGCGGCAATCCGAATTGCCATTCACCTCACCTATAGCGTACTGCGTTTTGAGAGCTGTGGCAAAACTAAAAACCAGTATATAAGAACATGGTTGACTTTCATGCAAGTTAATTAATCATCTCGCATGTTGATATGATTACACGCACGTCAGTGCAACACGGATCTTGAATGTTGGGGTGGACAGAAAAAAAATAGTCAAATCAAATGAGACGTTTCGACATCTATTACTTGTGACTTTCAATGGATGGGCGATAACGTCAAGCCTATCGATAGTTTGAAGAGTAGACAGTTTGCGCAAATGTCGTAATTACGACTATGATCAATTGACCAATGGCCAATTTTTGAGTGGTAAATCGCATACTTTGTTGCAAAAGTTAGAAACCATTTACGTCTCACAGAACAACGGCATATCTGTTAGTAACAAGGGTGGAGCGCTCGGAGAGTTCTGCCTTTTATTTAGTATGCTGGTTGCCACTTTTTCCAACATGACCGGCCTGAAAAATGCTTATTACGCCATTCTATCGATAGTTGTGCTTTGACAATCGCCCGGCCATGACGCAACCTTGACGCACGCTACCAAAACGTTTTAATTAAACTCGTTTTACTTGGAAGTTGCCCGTACAAAAAAAAATAGTGCCAGGCTTTCTCTAATGAGGGACGCTCATATATTAGCCGAAAATAATTTATATTTTAATTTATAGGATTGTGGAGCAAGGGCAGCGTTGGTCCAACCTGATATTGAGACGCCAGCTGGTGTTGTGTTCGCGTTGAATCGCTCCTTAATAAATTTAAAATTGCTGACGCCGCCTAATGGAAATGTGTTGATGCAAAGTGCTATTATTTTTCGTGAAATTTTATACTCGACGTGGAAAATGACTTCAAAACATTTTTTTTTTTTTTTTTTTTGTTATTCACTGAAGTGACGGGTCACAACAGGAAGATTCTGTACCCCTCTCAGAGCTTAGGCACTATGTGAGAGGCACATTTTCACCAGTACCCCGAGCCAAAGCCCGCGCCGGGAATCGGACCCGGGACCGCCGAACCGCAGTCCGTCATAAACCAACTGCGCCACGACGGGATTTAAAATTTTGAAAACCTTTTTTTAAATTTTCAATACGTCAGAAACGCCGTTCTTAGTTCCAACGTTGCTTGCTGAAAATTTGCGCCGAACCAATCTTCGCAGTCATACCAAAATTGATAAATCAGTTTATTGGAGTGAGAGTTGAAATTAGACGGTTCCTTTTTGGCTAGGTTGTGCTCGAATTTGAGCGATCCAATTTAAGAGCGTTTGGCCTGAATTTGCTCTGACGAGCCAGTTTCGTCGCAGACGAGAGGGTTTTAGTTGGCGCGATTAATTTCATGTCTCAATTCATCGTCACTGTCACACGGTCGGTTGACTTTGCAAATTGTTTCATGGCCAATGGCGACTCTTTTCTGGTGGCCATCTCAACGAAAAAAAGGGTTTTTGCCAAGTGTTGCCATTAGATTTTGTTGCGTCCCCCTATTCAGTGAGGAGGGTTGTTTGAAGTTGCACCTCCGACAAAATGTTTCATAGTTGTAACGATTCGGAAGACTGTTTGAACATGTATATATATTTATATTACAGGTTTCGCAGAGTATGGATATTTCGTGCTTTTTCAGTTTTATTATATGAGAAAACAAGAGGGGTTCCCAGCTTTGCCTGGGGTTACAGGAACCACCAATGAAATAAAAAATTAATTGTTCAAATTTACCGGCTATTTTAAGTTTACACGCGATAAACGCAAACGTTAAATGTGAAGAAACTAAATTTACCGGCTATTTTACGTTTACACGATGACACGCGATAAACGCAAACGTTAAATGTGAAGTAACTGATT
>JAQGBY010004418.1:0-16689 GCA_034698785.1 Mycogona germanica | reverse complement strand
GAAAATTTCGATCCCGGGGTACTGGTCGTTCCCCTCACATAGTGCTTAAGTACCAAGAGGGGACGTAAGGCCTGCAGGGCGGTTGACTACAGTTGATTAAAAAAAAAAAAATCCCGACCGGGAATTGAAACCGCGATCATGGGCACATTGTTCCAACGCGCTGACCGCAACACCACACCACGCCACTTGATATAATCTCGACTAGTGCGGCGAAATTCGGTGCACAATTTGCCGAGCATGGCCGCAGAGCGGCGCCGGCACACTTGGGCTGCGGCGGCGCCTTCAACGCACAGCGACGACGACGACCCTATTGGTAACCATCTAACAAGCGTTAATTAATCATTAGCATGCTTCACGCAGGTGTAAAAGAGCCTCGCTTATGCGGGAGACCTGCAGAGAGCCCACAGATAAATCAAACGCTCGCCTAATGAAAACTTCTTAGCTCAGCGCCGCCGAAAGGCCCCGGCCGCCAAGCCGCGTCCTCGTCTCAGCCAGTCGGGGGTGTGTCTAACTGGCCATAGACACCTCGGCTTCAGTCTAGCTATTAAATTATTGAAAGAAACCGGCTTTCGTTACCGGGACAAGCACCCCCCTCACCACATCCAATGGGGCCGTTGGGTTCGGGGAAAAAAACTTCTTAGGCGCTAGACATTGGTGCGGGGAAAATGTTACAATATTAATTAACAATATCGGTCCCGTTTGGGTCTCCAACCATAAATTGTTATATATTTCCCCTTAAAAATCAAAATTGTAACCTTTCTTTAGAATTTGTCAATCTAATATACAGGTAAACAATAATGGTCGGCATAAAATGAAGCAACAGGTGCATTTCTGGGAACATCAACGCGTTTAAGCTAGCCATCGACAACAACAAACATATCAACTGTTTCAAAAAATAATTTAAACAACACCTCGAAAACACAGCTGTAAACCGATGACAGACCGATTTTCAGAAAAGGTGCAAATAAATCTTTTCGAAAAATGATGATTATATATCCAGCAAGCTGGTAGCAATTCCAAGAAGACAATGAAATAATAAATTAAACTTTATAAATCAATTTTAACGAGCCGTATTATAAAACGTTGTAAATCGATTTTTTGTGGCTCGCAAACTATTTACGATTGAGAGGTAATTAATTTCTAATTTTACGGTCTCGTACTCCCGGAAAAACGGCGACTGGAAATTCCTGGTATAATTAATGAAATGCTGGTGGCGATAATGTCTTTATAACGCTTGTAAAAATGTCAACACAACAAATGGATGCAGTGCATGCGAACACATAACTAATGTTATTGATATTTTTCTCAGCACAACGGAACCAACAAGTTATAGTTAAAGGTCAATAGGCGCTGTCTGGTAGCTTGAAGATCATCGAGAAAACAAATTTGACTAACAGATACTATTAAGCTATTATACAGCGCCCCCTGGCGCTGGTGTCTACTACAATTACGTAGTTAGGCAACGGTTACTAGTAACCGTAACCCCCTTCCCCCTTTTGAACCTAGAAAGGTGATAAGCCACCTCAACAAACATTTTAGGCTACATTTGAAGACCGTCGATAAGCACTTCCCCGAATCTGGCTCTTCACGAACCATTTTATGGGACTATAAAACAATTTCATTTATCCGATTAAAAAAAATTAGTTTGGACGCTTCCAAAATTTGTTCCACATAATTTAGCACCGCCGAATTTCGTTAGAGTAGTGTAACAAACATCCTTCTCATTTTATGGGAAAGTCCGCCCCCTAAGACAACTCGAAGAAAAAAAAAGCTACCTCGATTTAGTTGTACTGTAGGTAGCGGCAGAGTAAGATGCTTATCTCAAGTCGATCGCTGCAATAGACTTCTACAACAAATTTATTTTTAATTTAGCACCAGGTGGGGTGGTGAACGCTCGTTATAATACAACCAATTTTGTTTCGAAAGGCCCTCACGCCCCTCCCCCTACTACCTCTACCCCAACCAGTCTTTCCATCCTCCCTTTTATTATATAGTGGTATCTTTTTATCTACGTCTCGAAAGACAAGCAGGTTTTTTTATGCAGTTTGATCGATTGTTTTGCTAGTCGATTAGCTTTTATTGCTCCATCTATTAATCGGAGATCAACTGGTTTTCCGTTTGGATGGACGACGAACGCTGTTCGTTCAGGATAATCTGATCTGGATAGACATGGTTGGTGGTGGTGGTGGTGACGCTGGGGGATGGGCGAAAATCCACCCCCTTGGATTGAATAAACTTGTTAAGCTTATATATCGAGCCCAATATAGCCAATTGTGAGCATGCCACACCTCAACCTGTACAAGAATAGAAAAAGAAATAATTTCATCGCTATGGCTATTTCATTTTGATCTTTATTGCACTCACTCTATTGATGCATTTCCTGTAATCCAAAATGTATTCGAATAGATAATTACAACAATGAAAACTTCAAGTCTTTTTACATGTTAATATGAAAATATTGTACACAATTATTTTTCTAAAATAAAACAAAAGATCACCGTACGTACTCGTTGTTGGAAACAAACACATAGGCCTTACTTTTCACAGAAAAATACATTTCATTAGAAATTAATGGTTTTCAAGATTACTGGAATGCGGATATCTTAATCGTCAGATGAGCCGTCGTCAGAAACGGCGACCCTGACCGAACAAAATTGGAACCACCCGAGCTGTCTGCACCAGCAAATGGCAGTTTTTCACCTGCTCCGAACAGCGCGCGGCGGCACCATTTTTTATCAATCGTCCCGCGCCGGCCCGAAGATCAATTACGCCCCAGACTGGAATTAGCATAGAAATGAAGCCACGACACGGTGCATTTTACCATCGGACTTATTAATATCAAAGTACTCGCACGGCCATGTAATCAGTACGAGCGAAACCCGACTGGAGAGGGGGAAATATGACACCCGCCACATAATTAAAGACCGGAATTTTAGGTGTGAAAACAATATAATTTTTACCGCACCTTAGATCTGTTTAGAAGAGAGACGTCTGTCTACAAATACTGTATTTTCCACAAATGACTATTATTGGTCATCAAAATACATGACATCTGCCGGCTAATGTCGCGTAACCATTGGAAAGAAAAATAAAAATTTAAATAAGCCAGCCATTAAGCTCGAATGCCACCGGAAGTCCGACTGAATTTTCACGATAAACTACTACTCGTAAAATTACACACGAACGGGGTTCGGGATAGAAAATTAAAGAGATCCGGTCCATGTTGCTAAAGGCGCGCCACAGCCGTGACATTAGTATGCACGCACCTAGCACATTCATCAGCAGCAATGGCGTATTACACACTGCATAAGTAGTCGGCGAAACGATCGAGAAAATATCTTATTTAAATTCGTAACAAAATAATTAGCATAAATTAAGATCTGCCAGCACAGCAGCAGCAGCAGCGTGTGGCATCATCTATTGCGCCACCAGTAAATTGTAAATGGATTCGATATATGCTAGACAGGGATGCGATTAAATTGGAGGAGAGGTAGAAAAGCGATGATATATTCAGTAACAGTCAACATTCGCACCCACTTAAGTATGACGGCCAGCAGGCCACACTCATAAGTATTGTCGTATATTTAATATACCGTCGTTTACCAACTGAAGTACATTCACAGCCTTGAAGCCCACTTGTCACTTCTTGTTTGGAAAATTTCTTCAGTAGCACTGGAAAACACAAGCACTTGTGTGCAAATCCTCACTAAAGAACATTCACAGCACACAATCACTTCTTGCCTATGGAATTTCTTCAGGATCACTGAAACACACAAGCACTTTCTGTTTGCAGGTCCTCACTGAAGCACTTTCACAGCACTGGAACACACACTCACTTCTTGTTTGGAGAATTTCTTCAGCAGTACTGGAACACACAAGAACTTTCTGTTTACAGACCCTCACTGAAGAACATTCACATCACTGGAGCACACAATCACTTCTTGTTTGAAGAATTTCTTCAGCAGCAATGGAATAATTTCTTCAGAATCACTGAAACACACAAGCACTTTCTGTTTGTAGGTTTGCTGAAGCACTGGAACACACACTCACTTGTCTGGAAAATGTCTTCAGCAGCATTGGAACACACTTTCTGTTTGCAGGTCCTCACTGAAGAGCATTAACAACACTGGAGCACACAATCACCTCTTGTCAGTAGAATTTCTTCAGCAGCACTGTATTACACAAGCACTTTCTGTTTGCAGGTCCTCACTGAAGAACATTCACAGCACTGGAACACACAATCACTTCTGGTTGAACCCTCTTCTGGGTATTGGTTCTCCTCTGCTGCCATAGCTGTGAAAAAAGTGGGACCTCACTGAGGGTTTCACAGAGGGTTTTGGAGGTAGAGTGTGGACATTTCCATAGCCTCCAGCCAAGAAGGGAGAAAGAAAGTACAGGTGGCGCCCTCAGGGTAATGGGGCGCCCCCTAGTGGTCAGTATGCAAATCACGTATGGAACATGGCAGTATCTTATGTCACCAGGGCTTCAGGAAAAGGTAGATTATGCGAACAACTTTTGCCTTGCCTTATCTTGCACAATTTTTCAATAAAAATTGGTATACAATTGTACACCGGGTGTTTAAGTTTCTGAATGCCAAAGTATTTGTGGAATACATTAATTAATATGCATGAGTAGTGTCATAATTAAGGATGTAGAATAACACGCATTTCTTTCGTACGGTTAAAGTTGCAGCTCCAAGCAGACAAAAAAAATTACTGTTATTGTTTGTGAAACAGCCAGCCCCCACCCCCTTCCCAGTTAAAAAAAGTTTCAATGCCAGATAACCAGACTTTCAGCACTGCTATAGCTGGGTTGAGGAGGAGCAGAGGATATAAATGATGACATCATATCTCCTTTTTTATACTCCGCACCGGATAAATAATGCGACCTTTTTCATCATCAGCATTGTGTCTCGAGAGGACCCCCCCGTACAATAACGAAAGTATTAAACGAAAGTGACAATCGTCATGAATTAGCGGGGAAAGTCAACCAACCGACAGACCTGAAACACATCTCGGGGAGGATGGCGTTCATAAAATAACGACATTATATTTTTTTTTACTCAGAGATTGTTGACAATCATCTTTCTTTTGGATAGGATTTGTGAGACGGCAAATAGATTATCACTCGTTATAGAAAATAATCAACAAGAAATGTGACTAGATTAATCTCGATTTAAAAAATAGAATTATTCACCAAGTGAATAATTAAAAGAAAGAAAAGGGACGAGGCCCAGCAAACCCCAGGGACACGACTGGGGGAACGACGAAGTCCGAGACATGACAAATTGCGAAACACGGAAGAACAAACGATTGAACTCATGCCTGTATTTACAGTTCTACGATACACAAGTTTTTAAAGACTACATTAGTAATTTTCTGTGGTGGTATTTTCTGTGGTGTATATCCTCTTTAAGTTAATAATTTATTAAGAAAAAGCTATTTTAAGACAATTAAAATTTAAGATGTTGCAGTTTATGTATATTTTGCTCAGGACAATTTGACTTTAATTTTATTTTGCGAAATGCTTATGTAGCTCATTTATTTTCTGATAGGTATCCACTCTAAGTCAAAAAGGGTTTTTGCAATTTAACTAGTAGGACCCTCATAAATTGTCACAGCAATTACGAGAGCCCGACACTTTAGCACCACCCCTAAGTTTCCAATTTGTATGCCTACATTTTCGAATTACATGTTACCTTTTGTGGTGTTGAATAAAAAAATAAGAATGCTTTCGATTCAATTATTAAAATAAAACAGAATATTTCCAACGCATGTTAAACATTATTACCACCCTCGCCTAAAAATGTATCAATCCCTTAATCAAAGAAATGTCGGTTCAAACTCGAATCCGTGTGCTTATCGAATGGAAGTGGCAGGAGATATATGAGTCGCTATTAGGCCTTCGGAACCAAAAAAAAAAGAAGAAAAACGTTAATAAAATACTCTTTAAACACTATCAAGATACAAAAACAAGTTCAAAGGAATTCCTACAACAACATTCAAAACAAAATATTAGCTATTAGCCCACTGAGGGTCAACGATCAATCTTACGAAAATGGAAATATACCCGATGACCCACTTTGGAAGAGGCATCCATTTTGATTAACATTTCGAAAGAGAAATTAATCACCCATAATTACTGGTTTAACGAATTTGGTTAGCTCAGACGTTCATAAATTTTCATTAGGAAAATTTCTCTGTGTAGCAGAAACGCGCGTCGCAAATGAAAGTTTAGCATAAAACACGAAAATATTACAAAATATTTAAAAAGATGCACGACAGATGGCGCTTTAGCAAAACAGTTGAGAACGGTGTTTATAGAGTTTCTAAACCTGGATCATTGCTTGAATTTTAAGTGATATTCATATGAGGCTTGGCCTCTTCGGGCTCTTCTATAAAAAATATAACTGCGCCACAAATATCGTGTAATTAAGCACAGGGCTTCGTGAAAAAGAAACCGCTCACGAAACTTACCCGACCTATACCATATTCACATAATGCACATTAACCAGTTATCTCACGCTACGTATAGCCGCTACAGTCACAAAGATGGGGGTAAAATATGGCTAAACTCATCCGCAAGCAAATAATGGATTCACTGTACATCGCCACAGCGTAGGTGTGTACATGTAGATATGGCGATGCACACATAGCCTCATACCCACAGTCTAATTAGGTTCCAAATTGAAATCCCTCGTCTACTTTTCAACACGAAATTTCCATTACGAATTTGACGCAAGGTGTATTTATGGGGGACCAGGGGGCATGTGGGGGAAGCGGGTGGAGGGGGCGTCAAGCGAAAGTGCCAACCAAAGTGCTATATGAACATCTTGCTGAGACCTCTGTGCTCTTCATAAGACAGTCGAAAGACATGCTACAGGGTATTGAAATCATCAAATAATTTCCTAATGAGAAAGATTTTCTAAACCTGGCAAACAAAATATTTCCACTCGTAAACATGTATTTACTGAATTGAATTTTTTTTTACTGTAATCCAGGCAATCTCACCCAAAGAACCTTTTGACCACACATAGATGCCGTGCTGAAGGACGTTTTAATTATGTTTGTTTTTTATCTGTCTCATCTGGAGTTAGATTACTTACTTGGCTTGAGGAAATTGAATAAAATTTCAGCTGTAGATAGTTCCGCAAATTTGTAGTCGAGTGCAAGTTATTTGGGATCTCGATTTTGCGTATTTCTCTAGATATCAGAAGTTGAAGTTTTAAGAATTGCCATCGCTTTACCGGAAAATTCCAATATGGCGTCTCCACTTGACCAAAATGGCGCTGAACATTCGAACACCAATCACGTGCTATCATTGATGCCAGCGACATTTGCCACACTAGATCCCGAGTTTCGAATTAGCTATTTTTCTAGTTTACTGAAAACTAAAACGATTTTTAGTCAGTCAGTACCTGCACCACAAATTTGACTTGGTACGCCGAGCCAAATTCGTGGTACAGGCGCCTGTCTTCGGGAAAAGATTCGGTTCTCAGGAAACGTGATACGCCTGCTTGGCATTCTGAGCGAAAGGGTGGCGGGCGGCATGGTGCCCCCTCTATTCCTATTTGGCGCGTGAGGTGTTATTAATTTGGCTGCACCGGATTTCATATAATAATTATTAATTACGCGCAGATGAATGGCGACTTTAATGCATGCCTTCCACGTTTTTAAATATGCATGCAAATAGCGGGCGTAATCAGGAGACGCGGCTGTGTCTTGGCTGGATGAAGGCACTCTGGGAGTGCACTGTTAAAGTGACCCCACTGTCGCCAAAGCAACCCCTCCCCCGCACATCACGATACCATGCCTAGCATACCACCACGATAAAAACGATCACTATATGTCCTACAGAAATTGGCCGTGAACAAATAATAACAAAAGTTACAGAAACGACGAACGAATAAACATATGACAAACACATATTTTATAGTAATAGATTTGGCCTGAGCGCAATCGTGAAGCCCCTGCGTAACAAATTCTTGCTTTGCATTAGCAAGAAAAGAAAGTTAACTCGTGTCAATCAAACCTCGCGGAAATTCATTATCGGATAACATTTTTTGAAAAATTATTGTCCAACAAAACGATAAAGTGGTGTTAATGTGGAAGAAGGGGAGGGGTCAACTATTCGCAGCATTCAGATTGAAGTTAGACCCCTGGCGGAAACTAGCGGCACTACATTGCATGGAAACTAGTTTATACCATGAGATAATGGAACCGTTAAGACAACAGCGAATGGGGATGAAAGAGGGAAGGGTAGAAGGAGTGCGAGGGAGGTATAGGTGGGACCCAGAGGAATTGTCGGAAGTGTTGTTGAGACCCCACAAGCCTGGCACTCATCGCCGTGATTATTATTATTATTATTACACTCTGTAATAACCTTCGCGGAAAAAGTGAAATAAATTCATATCTTCCTACATTAGGTTGGCTCGAAATATCTAATGGGATAAACAGCGCCCAACCATATTCGCGGAGGCCGGCGCCAGTGTAAATCAATACTTAAAAACTAAAAATGCAGGAAAGAAGTCGGTGGTATTGATGTGAAACATAAAAGTTAGCATCGAAGATCGAGTCGAGATTTGAGGCAACAATGAAAAAAAATTGCATAAACAGTGAGCGCACAATTCTTATTTATGCGCCACCGAAGAGAGATCGAATGGCTGAACGAGCACGAACAATGATGGCGAAGTAATCCGAAGAGAGGTTGCGTAAAACAGTTTCTTAGGTTTCATTCATTTGGAACAAGTTTATGTTGAATCTGGAAATTATCTAGTTTAACTCAATTTTGCTCAAATTCCTATTATTATTGTTCTCAGCCTGGATCACCCCCCTGGAAAGAAATATCGAACTGAGTCTCCACAATTTTAATAGTTCATGGATTCTTATTTAATAATTCTTCCAATGATCCCACAGATGAATTGCAATTTGACAGACCCCCCCACTAGCGGCGACAATCGCAACCTACTGTCATCTGCCCAATGGCAAAATGTTGCGCGACCTAGTGATCAAATTTAGCACCCAATTTAGTATTGAGATCAGTCAACCACTACTACCACGGTTTAGTTATTGCGGTGCAGAGTTGATCGGAAAATTGATTTTAAATGTGAAATTATTTTCGAGGGGTTCAGTATGTATCGACTTAACCTTGTCCGGAAAAATTATCGAAAGTTGAGCCCATTTAAAATAATTTATAACGTAATATGAGAGTCCGCCAAAACTCACTTTCCCACCCTGCGTGGTCAAGTGCGAAAATAATTATACGTAAACCCCATGAATGTGCAGGAAAATAATTATACGTACATATATATATATACATGAAAACAATCGAGAATCCGGCGTGAATGAAGTGTTGCCCGATACATAACAACACTGTATACGCACAGACAATGTCACGACAACGCATGCTTACACATGTAGGTCGACATCGTTTCAAGAGCACGTCCCCCCTAATGTACAAGGAGTTGTAATTGCCCACAGGTACATAATCATATCGATCCACCGACATAGAGGAGGGAGATTGGCGGGATCGAGTCTCACAGCTGACTGACAGTTTGACTTTTGATTGAAGGGGGAAGAGGGTTACAGGGGGAATTGGATAGGGACTGGTGGAAGGAAAGAGGCAACCATTAAGTTAATCTAAACAACAGGATACACACTGTATTGACTCCCGACATCGCGTGTGCCCGTTGGGTTGAGAACGCCAGGAGCAATTTCAATTAAAGACAAGAAACAATGCTACTCTGTATACAGAAAACAAAGAATTATTTTCGGCGTATTTTCCGCATAAGTCCTGTTTCATATCTGTTAGAAGGCAAAACGTGTCGGATTCACTTGTGACAAATCCGGATCCTAGTTATGGGCACTGCTGGGATCGCTGTTGCACGATATGCCCATCAATGAAAGTTCATTTTCAGTTACTGCTGTCTGGAAGTCAGTCCGTCCATGTTACAGTGCGGCGAATGTAATGAAGATGGGCGTAAAGGCGAGTTGACTCGCCTGATCATTTTATACTGTAGGGCTGCCCCGAATCCAATCTCGTTGTTCGACTGCTGACCTCAACCTCTATCGTGACTGGTCTCCCACCCCTCTCTATCGTCCCATCGGATGTTGCTCATGGCGTGACTCCCAACACCGTGGAAGCACATACAGGAAACAGACAAATTTCGGGGAACTTCTTTTGGATCAGATAACGGTTATTAAAATTCGCTAATGCATATCGTAGAGACAGACTGCAGCGATTTTACAGTTTGAAAATAATAAATTTGTGCCCATCACTAAAGTTAAGCTGCAAATAAATTTGAATTGCAATTTGGCAGATCAAGACTCAAACTGAACTGCCTACTCAACGTGTCAGATTAAATTGACGTTAGATAATTTAATTCATGCATTATGACAAGCAAAATGTTCATAAAATTTAGTAAAGAAGTACAGAAAGTTCGGAGTCTGCACAAGGCGTTAAGTAAATTTGCATAGCGTTCAAACCCTAAAAATTACATTCGAGTGCACAGAAATTGCAGCAAACCTTCTAGCATTGCATTTTTTTTTTACGAAATGATCCTTTAGATTAAAAAGCAATTATCAGTGGATCATCATTTTTTATTGGATCTCACACGGAGCTGTTTTTAGTGTCAGTTTATTTAGAGTCGGCATGTTGACAAGCTGACATGTACTAAATAAATAAAATATCCGTTTTTACAATCTTCTTTATTTTGTAATAATAATTTGCTCTTTAAAATGTAATCACATTATATGAAAGTTAAAGGTTAGGATTCTTGAAAAATTCATTCCTTTTGGCTAGTCAGTAGTCACCACAAACATAGCCAAGAACTTTCAGTTACGTAAACGTTCAATTAAAAACTAGGAAATGGGTTAAGGTACGCAACTCTACCATGATCTTGAAATAGCAATTACGGAATGAATCAGTATTCAGGGGTTACAACTGAATAAGCAGTCAAGATGTTATTTGGGAGATACACGGATATAAAATGGCTGTGCAAATTATAATTGAACTCATTTTAATCATACTTCTACACACTCGAGACACAGGCCAATTAGACGCTGCAGCGTTTATGTTTTCACTCGGTTAATTTGCAGTGCACACACACGTACGTCTTTCGAACACAACGCCTCGTCTTCAAAGCGATCGACCGAATGATGGCCGGGAATTTTTAGTCTTCCCCCTTCCCTTCCCCCTCCCCCCCAAACACACCAAATAATAATACTTCCGTTTCGCTTTCGCCCGTGACGGATGCACCCAGCAATTACGTCACCGGTCTATCGAAGTTTTAATAGTCGGTGAGCGCACACGTAGCACGCGGCCACCACTTAAGAGCGGGGACAGGTGAAACGACGGCGGTCGGCTACGGATATAAACACAGGCTGGGTGTGTCAGTACGCAGTTTGGAAATCGCCGAACTGGACGGGGCAAATGCGTAATTGACCAACGGTGGTCAAATTTCATGAGGTTTACCAATTGACGAGAGCACTGCTGCCAGATACAAATGCCAGATTTTACTATTATAGCTATGCCACGAGTGTACATGTACATTTTTATATTATTGAATATATAATTTGAAACGGCATGTTACAGTCGATTTACAGCATCAAGTATGAAGTGTCGGTAAAATGAAGGTGTTCAACCGAAACCCTGACCATTGCAAAAGAAAACAATCATAATTGAACGTAGCAACAAAAATTCTGAAAACTCAATGCAGACTTGCACATTTCTGTACATTGTACGAGAGTATTAACCACCAATTTAAATAAGAGAACTTTTCTAATCCAATTTTATTACCTATAGCGATGCATCACACTCAAATTGGTCACTACTAGAAGTTGAAATACTAGACCTTCCAACACATTCGTGCACTGTAGGCTATTTGGTTGCAACCCCCCTCCCTCATTACCCTTAGATTCTGAAATTGCTCAACCACCTGACTGGTTGACATCTGGCCACTGCCACTCGCCAACCACTCCCCTTCGTTGAACCGAAGTCGATCAAAATGAGAAATGAGGGGGATGAAGTTCCACTCACACACATACACGAACCCAATTAAAAACGGGTCAACAATTGTGGTAGATTTTCCAAGATTCGAAACAAAAAAAATTGAACACCAGTCAGGTGAACAACACACCCAGAGAAATTCGTCAATTATGATGGATTATGGCATGTTGATGAAGGACGGGCAAATGCCCCGGGCCTTTGGCTAACTTCTGTTCGCAGGCAGCATCACGATATGGGCGCTGCTTTTATAGGAAATCATAAGCATATGAAATCCTGGGCGGAACAAAACCCAATTTGATCCCACCATGATCGACAGTTTAACGAATGGTTCTGGGCATCCTTGGGTCAACCCGACTGACTGGACTGAGGTGTATGGGTAAACCATCATTGACCCAAAACGAAGCTCCTCAGCATTGTGCTACTCCTCCTCATCTACCAGCGGCCAATCACGGCTGCAGTCGCGCGCTACCCGTGATAAAAAAGAGAAAAAGCTGCGACTTTCACGGGCCCACAGCTCAGTTAACGATCAGTTCCTTAATCCTAATAACAGAATGCGGTTCCGTCTCAACGAGCCGGCGAGCTGAGCAGATGTCACTCTGAAAATTACACGTTAGCTAGGCCACGCGGTTCGGTTTAGCGCGTAAAAACCGTAATTTGGGCGGGCAACAATCCAAACTTCATTCAGAAAAATGTCAATCATCTTTCTTGTTCTCAAAACACATCCAATCAATTACCCGGATAATGGGCAACGGTGGCCGGGCATCGGTCGTGTCGCAGAACCGGTGGTTTTCGTGATGGTGATCGAACGTCAAACAGATGCCTGTTCTAGCAAGACGAGCAACTGTACGGTTCAAACAGATATCGAGCAACGGGGATATTTTCAATTTAAAAGAGAAGGAAACTGTATCCGGCTATAAAATTGCCCTTTCATTACGTGTGCTGCTCCCATGACTGAACCAATTTTGTTTGATGGGGTGAACCGCACGAAACTGATTCAACCAACATGTAGAGTATCAAAAATGGTATACGAGCTCAAGAGGTGTCGAGAGGTAAGCGTGTTTTCCTCGAGACCCGTGATCGCGGTTTCGATTCCGGCCGATACCTTTGGAATTTTTCGAGCGAGAGAAATTCCTTCACACGCCATCTTTCGGAATGGAAGTGAAATCATGACCAGTGTCTGAACGATATCGAGACGTTAAAGCTCCCTATCCTAGGCAGCCTATGTTAGGCCAAATTACCAGGTCGCCTACCTGGGGGGGATACTGTCTGCGGATAAAACGGGGACTGTCAAGTTGTCAACGGCCAATTTCAGATGAGCACACGTTCCACGGGCAAACTAGGCTTGCTTGTCATTTTTCCTGATTGAACTATAAAAAAATTGCTCTTCTGCAAAACAAATCCACAAATCCTTTCCAAGTGACTATAGGTCACGGGGAAAATAAATATGATTACCTGTTTTGAAGTGATTGGCTAATCAGGCATGATAGAAAAATACAATTAAAATGCCAATACTCTGTATAAATGTCATAATTATGCCATAAACGATCAGATCGATCCAGTTTCATTTGATTCATTGGTAGATGTGAATTCCTATGATTATGAAATTATCTGACACGCAATTTTGACGATTTCATTTTATTAATTTTTAAAAGTGCATGTACATGACGCCGTTCATCGGGGGACCCCGTACATACACATTAAAATGTGTACATTTAAAAAGAGAATTCTAAGAAAACTTCAGAATGACGGACAATCGAAAACATTTGATTTTCGATCAACGTAAATAATAGAAAGAATAAAGGCATGAAGGCTAAATATTATTGTAAGTGCACAGCAATTATAGTTTTGAAATAAAATTTCAAGAGTCTCGCGTTGGCAAATTGCAAAATAGAAATGAAACTGTATAGGCTCATATTTTGATAAACGAGTGGACATCTGGAAGTTGCAGTTGCGCCATAACATGTTTTCGTAGAAAGTAAGCAAAAGTTGGACTTGAAAATAGAAATGAAACTGTATAGGCTCATATTTTGATATACGAGTGGACATCTGGAAGTTGCAGTTGCGCCATAACATGTTTTCGTAGAAAGTAAGCAAAAGTTGGACTTGTGATCTGTGATCAATGACTACGGCCTGTTAATTTCTGACTCAACAGCTTAATCATCGAGCTTCATGGCCTGGCCATTTACACAAACGATTAGAAGCGATACAGCTTTACAGTTTTGCCTTATGTACGCACAGTAAATAAAATAAGTGCGAAATACGTCAGATTGGCTTTCGCATCCCTGTACATGTACACTTTTAAAGTTTGCCGGATAAGCAATACTCGCACATGAAAAACACAAACTTAGCAGGGCATTTTAATATAATTAATGAGAACGATTTGAACCCCACAGATCGCTGCAAGCTCTCTTGACAAACGTAAGCTAACCAAACTATCCAACGGGGGAAAGGGGGAAATAGTCATTTCACTGCTGCACAAATATAGCAGAATGGTCATTTGAGAAATTGATTTACATGTAGTGTAATGAAGTGTGTCGGAGTTGGGCACGGTTGGAGCAGACGACAAACACCAGGACTTTCACATTAGACATACTGTAGAAGTGCGAGGCCTACCTGCTGGGATTTCGCCAGGTAAATCCACAATTTTCGCCAGGTGGAGAACTTCTTTCGGTCACTGAAGTTGTAGGCCATCTCGACGCTTGCATATCGCGAGCCGAGCGGCGAGCGGTAGCTAGAAAACACATCGTTTCGGTCAATTGTGACCCCAGAAACATCACTCACGTTGCTCACGCTGGGGGACGCCATTTTTCTTGAACACTTATCGATTACTGTTGCCAGGCAACCAGATACGACGCCACAATGGCGCTCCATCTAGCGGCAGCACCCCGCAGTCTTCTTCGCAGAATTATGTTGCGCCTGCGCTGAATGAGGCGGGAAGATTGAAGGCATTCAATTTTATCGGGGACATTGACCCACGTCGGATTATTTTTGCGCTGCTTTTTATTTTTCTACGCATGACCGCAAAAACTAAGCGAGCATTGAATACCACGAACAAATAAAATATTTTTATTGTTTTGAATCATTTTTTCCCCGTGTAAATTGAATATCACGATTGTTCGAGAAAGGCTTGTGCCACGAATGCCGCGATTGGAGTCAAGATGACCAATGAAAAAAAAGCGAGCCCTCCTCTTTCCAAGAGCACCAACAAATACAACAATATTAAGAGGAATATGCTTAAAAGATTTTCTGAAACAATAATTCGAAAACGTTTCATCGTTCTGTATATTATTACACTTTGTTGGAATAAATAAAATTTTTATTTTTATCTTGATAAGAGTTTTGAAATGTTGACCACTGTGGAACGAAATACATTTTCAGTCGAACCGGAAATAGGAGCATTTTTCGTATCCGGCTTCACATCCGGATCATCAGTGTCTTCTGATGGCGATCCATCTGATCAATCAGCGGTCGTCAAACAATCCAAAGTCATTGTACGCCCATTTCCGATCACCAGCGCACCTCACGGCGAATGGAAGTTTGTGGTGGCAGCGCCTCTAGCGAAGACCGTTGCAACCTAACTTGACCGTCACCAACGAGATGACGAAGCGAGCGTCACCTTATGTTCAAGCACAGCGCCCATAAACACGTGTAAGGACACTGCAAGCTGAAAATTCGCTCGCGCGAAAAGTCCTGAGGAGCTCGGGGCTGTGCGAACGCGCCGCGTTTTGCCGCATGCAGCGGCTGCCTCTATCTTTTGTGATTTCCACACTTGTCACCTCGGTGAAGCAGAGCTCGGCATGAAGGGTTGTAAATGAAAAAGGCTCGCGGTGGTGGTGATGGTGGTGGTGGTAAGGGGAGGTACACCCACCTTTAAGCCCCTTCCCCTTCCACTCACTCCCCCGCCAAGTAATTTAATACCCGCCAAAGGGAACACAAGCGGAAAGATAAAAAAGGAAGATTTCAGCGAACCCGAAAAAAAAATAGAATTTTATCTTTTCCAAACGCGACGTCTCTTTCTTTGTACCGTGCTCATTCTAAGAATCGCCCGTGTGCGCTTCAACATCAGTTACGCGAGTTGCACGTGAAATAAAAACATGTGCTTGATTGCACGTTGATTAAATGGGTCTCGTGTGGCGTAGTGGTTAGCGTGTCAAGATGATATTCCCGTGATCGCGGGTTCGATTCCCGACCGAGACCTTCGGAATTTTTCGTGCGAGAAACTTCTACGCGCCCCTTGTTTCGGAATGGAAGAGAATACATCTTACCCTGGCGGGTCTTAGATCCGAACGGAATCGATCCCACGAATTTTCAATTCGTTTATCGGCAATACAAACTTCTTTTTATTTCTTACTCGCTGTCCGTTTCAATAGCATATCCATGTTAGGGGAGAGGATATATATCTGATTGGATAGACCGTTTTTGCTGTCACCATCAACATACGTTATGGGACAAGAATTTAAGGATTTATAGATTTTTATTGAATAATTGTGTCGTCGAAAATAACAGACCTTCTATATATTCGGGTTCCATTTTAAACACTAGTTTGAGACGGCTCGAAATGGTTTCCTTTTTATTTATTTATACAGGGCGAGCTAATTCAATTCGGGATTTATTTCCAATCATAGATTACAGTGTATGTTCCACAAATCTTATTTGATCGTCCGCTAAATTGCGAATGCCATA
>JAQGBY010004417.1:0-16689 GCA_034698785.1 Mycogona germanica | reverse complement strand
TGCCTTTTGGCCGGGGTGAAGAAGTTGGAGGGTGCTAGTGTGGTGAGGTGACGATCGATTGAGAAGAGCAACTGGAGGCGATGTTCTCTACGCCGAGTGGAAAGGAGCGGGAGCTTGAGGTCTGTGACTGCCTTAATATGCCATAAAATAAAATGTCATTTCGATTAAGTAAACGGTGCTAAAAGCGGCGTTTACACCAGAGAAGATCGTGCTCCGCTTCCCTGCGACCAAAGTTCCTACGATCTTATTATCTTTTACATTTACACCTATATGGAGTGATTCAGTGCTCCAGTCACATGCCGTTGTGAAATTTACTCGATAGATGGCGCGGCTGCACGTAAACTTAGTGTAAATATTTCTCAGTAGAGGCGCTGATGTATGAAAAATTAGCGCTAGAGCGGTGCGTAGCCCTTAGTGAGCGCACAGAAAGCGCTCAGTAAACGGATCCAATCAGAGGCTCCCTTGAATAGAAAAATTTCTATTGGTGATGGGAGCGATCGACAAACACTTTCTCAGGAAGATCCACTCCTCAAACTGCGATTTTTCGGTTTACACCTAAAAGCAACATGAAGCTTCGAGTTTTCGTTCCTATGCGACAATGATCGACTAAGGATCCGATCTTCCCCGGTGTAAACAGCCTCTTATCCATGCTCTACAGTTGTAATTTATGGATTTGAATGATGAGTACGTTCTACACATTTCTGATTTTTCTCCTGGTCAATTTAAATTAAAACAATACATCATATCGGAAATGATTCCCATGTAGTTCTCCCCAGGTCAAATAATTCGCAAAGCTAAAAATGGTACCTGAATTCTATACGCTGGGAAGAGGGGACTCCTTAACTTGGCCTCAGTATATCAAGGCGAATATTGCTCCATTAAACTATATTATCGTTTATGATTTGCATATGCTCGAACGGCCCCGCGGTAGAGACATCAATGTTAAAAATAAAACTAACGAGCAACAGTGAATATAGGCTATATCCAGATTCAGTCCCCTCTCCCCCTTCCCCACAACCCCCTCTTTCCTCTTGAGGCAGCCAAAAACAATCCCCCCGTGATCACGAATACGATGCGTTTGCGCCAGACATTGACGTTCCGCATCCGCTCCTAAGCCTATTTATATTGCTCATCGGCGAAATAGTCTTCCTTGCCTCTCTGCACATGTGCGTATACCTGTACATGGATTTTACCCTCCTGTTGTGTGTGTTGCACACTTTAATGTTCGCCTGTCGTAATATTCTTGCTTGCAGTGAGGAACCCTTGTTGTCGCACTCACTATATGATATATGCATATCCTCCTATGACCCTGAGTGATCACCTTACCGAGAGTAATTGTTATCCTGTAACGTGTGTTTAGGAATGGGGCGTCGGTCACTCCATGCAGTTTCAGCCGCATGATTGCCCATTGATTGTGTGCTGATGTAATGAGGGAAGTTCAATTTAATTTTCGGATTCTTCCATTCTTGATTGATAAATTTCTCAATAATCTGTGAACTGTTTATGACAGAATATAATAAAACGTTTTGGTTCATTTAATTTCCACTGCATAATAATTTAAGGAACAGCTTCGAATTTTGTTTCTGCTTCAGTTTCTTTGCAGGGTTGAAGTTTGAAATGCGCAGTTTATGTTCAGCTAAATGTTAATTGACCTGAAAACTCAGCATTCATTTTTCTTTTTTCTTTCTCTATCCGGTCCCATGAAGATTCGGCGAAAAGCCAGAAGTCCGTAAAACTTCCTAGTTTACACGCGTTCCAGTTTTTATTCCAATTTCACGGTGTATCTGACTGGGATGCTCATTCCATGAAATCCTCTCTGTGCTCGTCGTTGGTTCCAACAGACCTGGGCAAAACGTATATCATCGCTATAATAACTTACCATAAAAAAGGGAGGTTATATTGGGGGTTTGATGCAATCCACCTTCCTACCCCACCCCTTGTTTATACATTCATGTAAATGTCTGAAATTGCCATCGGAATGACTACGACGCCGAAAGTCAGAGAGAGATAAAAATCGAGACCGTCAATCTGCTGTCTCAAGTACCTCGACACTGCGTAATCCGAATTCTCCAGGTCATTGCTTTGGTGCTGGAATTCTCTCAGAATGTCGACCAATTTCGGAGTTCCGATTGATCGTATAAAGTTAATCATGTCAGTGTACAGCGGACTTAACAATTAAGACTTTCGATTTCCTGGAATTTTAAGCAACGTCTAGTCGACGTCAGCAAATTTTTGATTTCTTGGTGGTTATATTTATATATATTGGAATTCGTTTAAATATTTAGACTTCTGCTCCACTCAGTCTATATATGTCTATTCTCCTGCGCGTTCGATTTACGACGAGTTTCAGCGACTGCTCGGCAGATGGCGTTGGCGATATGTGCGTATATCACGATCGCCATTTTATCGCGTGAACCATTTAAGTGTGTCCGCTCGATTGTGTTCGAAAAATTGACTCTTGACTTCCACCCTAAAGAAGATAAATCTCCCGTTTCGGGTCGCAAACAACAACGTCACATTCGAACGGTAAGACATTATTCAAAACACAGCAACCTGGCAATTTTATTGATCCAGTTACAACGCGGCTATCTCGATCAAGACAACTTGATGAATCGGTGAGCGTACAATCCGCCCATCAGCGAGGCTTAAACTTGCTACTTTAGCGCTGGAGAGCGCTAAAACGCGTTGGTTAAGCGCCGCTTATAATCATTGAGTGACGTCGGTTTCCGCTGCGCTGCGTTGCATTTCCGTCCCGAATGATTTGGAACACACACACACACCTACCTTTGAAAGAGACGTTGACACGTCAACAGATCAATGGAATATCTCGCCTCGACAGTCTATCTTACTACCATGACATTAAATTTCTTTCAGACGTCTTCACACTGTTAAAAATTGTTCAAGAGTTTAAAATTGCTGATACCACTGTCGCTTTAAACTATGCAGCACATGCAACTCAAAACTAAACGTTCATGGGATTAAAAATAATTTCATTTGTGGTAGTAAGCCACTGCTGTTCTCGTACGCACATGTACATGTGCTAAAAATATCTGCCTAGATTAAGTGATAGTGTTGTGTTGGACCAAAATGACACGTTTCAAGCAAGCCCCCGGTATACAGAGTAAACTCAGATTTTCCCCGGCAACATCTTCTTTCAAGTCACATAATAATTCCACACGTCCCCTCCCCATCTACTCATGTCACACATCCACGCACGCAACACATGCATCAACGACGATAGGGGCTTAGGCGAGCCGACTATCTCCCCGTCAACAATCGTCCAAACGCACAAGTTAATAGAAAAGTGAAGAGAATTTACGAGTATTAAAAAAGTAGGAGGGGTGTGGGGGTTGATGGGAAGTAGAATAAATATACGAGCTCTCTGACGTCGGTGCCCATCTCTCTGCCTTTTGGATAGGGGGCACGTGTGCGGGGCGATGATAATATACATGGCCTACAAAAAGTGTGTCAACTTCGCGTCTAGAACTCATTTGAGACCAAGAAGGAAAAATTCTGATGGGAATTTCTTGTTGCAATGATGCTTTCCAACACTTCAAAATGTCAAGAAATAACCCGTAGCTTGGATTAAAACAGTTTTTCGTGTTGTTTATTTCTATTTTTTCTCTAAAGAATTTTTGGTTTGTTTAGATTTTTAATTTATTGCGATTCGTGCGAAGAGTTGTACTGTGCGATTGTTGCAATAAATCGTCCGGAGAATTGTGCACACTCTTCACTGGATCGGATTTATTTCAAATATGGCCTAACTTAAATTTTCTAGAAGGATCAGTGACAGGACTACATTGTATTGGAGGCTTCCGATATTTTTTGTTGGCTATCTCTCTTAGAACTCCTAGCGGCGAACTAGCGTTAAGCGATCAATACGCAACAAATGATTCAAAGAGAAACCTATGGTGAACATGTACTTTTAGCTGAATTTTATTTTTTAAATTTTAATCGGGTTCCTACAATATTTTTACTATCAACCAAGAACTGTAAATCTCCAGATTAAAATATACAAGTAATATAATAAAGGAAAATTCGTGATGACAATTGTTTGACGGGTTTTGATCGGTAGATCAGAAGAGCAAAACAATTGGACACGCTGTTATCAGTCTGTGGTCTTAATAGGAAAAGGAGTGTTGGACTAGATATCTTGTAGCTTTCGCTATATGTTTGCAAACAACTGATCATTACATATATTGCGTCTATCGTTTGGTCGGGCTGTCATTGCCTACGGGGTGGATCTCGTCACGATTGAGGCAATCTCCACACACTCGCAAACCTTGCCAAGAGCCAGTGTCGTCTCGACGGTGTCGTCACAGACGCGGGGCAAACCCGAAATAAATCAATAGAAATAAGAGCCCCGACGTCTGGACCCGTTTTATCCGACTCGTACACCTGCAGACCGTGAAAGTGATTGCGTCCCAAAGCGCCGAACCTATTGCCGGTGTTCCGATAAACGAGAACACGAAATGGGGAAGGAAACGAGAGGGACATTTATTAAATATTTGGCGGTGAGAGATATTGGCAACATTGATTTTTACGAGATTAGAATTTTGCTGCGCCATCGTGGCCGCGTTCTCGCCCCTGAAATTGGCAATCAGTGCCAGCAGGTGCGCTGTGCGGGTTAGACAACGGACGTCATAGCAGTTATTTCCTTATTTCAAAACACTGACGATTTTAAATAAATAATATAGCAATTTTGTAGTACAGTTTTCATTTACGAAAATAAGGGAATTATTAAAATTACAATGTAAATCGGGAGACTGCAAGACGACAAGTCCAAAATTGCCACCCGAGCCATTTTTAGGCGACCAATTCACAAATGAATTTTCCCGTTTTATATGTTTATCGTTACCACGATTTTGTAATTACGATTAGTTCTGTATTTAAAACATTTCAAATTCCACCGTAGTGCGAAACCGAGCGCACGCAGACAGCGGAAATTATTTTGTGTTTACTATTGCATAGTATTCGAAATTTCTCTATCCAAACTCGGAAGTCAAATATTCTAAGAAATCCATCTAATACACCGTGAATTATGCTCCTCCCTTCCCCGTAATGCGAGTCTACAACGTCGCCCAGTGGAGGAATTCATAACTGAATGGAATTCATAACTGAACTGAACCATGAGGGGGACGTAACGCCTGTAGTGCGGTTGACTACAGTTGATTAAAAAAAAAAAAAAAAAAAAAATACTCGGGGCACGAATGTCGCATATAAAATATACAATATGTGCTTGAGACCCCTTGCCACCAATAAGCCTCTAGACATAAGCGTGATCAAGCGCCACCAAGCGAATAACGCCAAGCAAACCTCGTTCATTCACTAACAATGCGTCAATTTCACCGTTGGGATTCGTGAACTGCTTTTAAAATCCTTTACACTTCTGCTGCCATCGTGGCTTTTTTATTATAGGGATTCGTGAGCTCTTTGCAGAAATACCGGTTACAATCTCTGCAAAGAGTTCACGAATCCCTGGAGGTACACGTGCACAGCCATAAAAGTAGACAGAGCGCCAATCTTTACGGCAAAAGGTCGGTAGTCGCAAGTGTCACTGATTGCCGTTATAGCCGAGTTACACGGTGAGCACACTTCAGGCTACTTAATAAATTTCAAAGTTACTTTTACTTTGAGATCGTAATCTTGAAATAAGCGATACAGATCGCAAGATCTAGTCTTACTCTTACTAAAAATTGAACGCACCCTCTCGAACTCAATTGAAATTATAGAGCACAATTGAGACGGACGAATTGTCTTTCGAGAGTGCCAAGTCAGTTCTTGTCCAAACACGGACGAGCCGATTCTGTTCAATGTAAAAACGCACGCATGCTTGGATGAAGCATGCTTGGCCAATGTAACTAGGATGTTAGGATCACTTTGCCCACGCACCCCTGGGAATCGATCCAAACTGGGTCCACTGATGTACAAACGTGAAGGCTTCACAATTTGAGGTTTGAGGTTTAGGTCTCGGGAGGACACAATCTCACCCGGTTTAATGAGGCCGAGTTAGGAATTTTTGCTCGGATTCCATCGAGGCTACATGAGCACGGATATATATGGAAAGTGGCTGGGATTCGAATTAGACGATGAAAACCGATGATACGCGTATATTTGCTTTTCGCAGTATCGGGGATCGAGGCAAATGATTGGAATGGGAGGGAGCGAATTGGAAAAGCGAGTGTTGTCGTGCAATTTAGAACGCAGTTTTTTCTCTCCCCTAGCTCCTTATCCTGCTTGGACCCTGTGCAATTTCTAGAAATATTGAATCAGTGAGAGGAGAACTAGGTCAGTGACTAAGTAAAAAATGTCTGAAAATCAGTAACAACTGATGAGCCATGGATTCCAGGTCGACCTCTGAGGGGGGGGAGGTTTGAGATGTTAAATCACCGGTGAACTCCCTTAACAAACATATTTTTTTCAGATGAGCCCATTGCAAATATAAAATGTGCGACACCCTCCATATATCCTCTTATCTTGATCGTCATGACTACGGTAAATTCAGTATCATTCCAACAAGACATTCCGAGTGCTTTTCCTGAATTTACTTTATAAATACAGAATAATGGAAGGTTTCAAGTATTATTTCATCAGATTGTAGATCTTGTTGATGGAAATGTTGTCGAAAAGCGGTTTATTTATTTTGAAGATTAATGATTCGGTAAGCAGAAAATCTTCATTTATTTTCCTCGAGCATTTCGAAATAGTTTCTTCTCTTTCGTCTACCTATTTCAAGAAACGTTGCACAGGTAAATATTTGACCCCGTCTCTCTGGATGGTGGATAAACACATGAGTTACATATTCGATTGGATTAGATAAATGGGCGCGTTGACAAACCATGTCAATATTGGTCCATGCGTTCGATTCTAATTATGTGTGATTACAGAGTAGCTTCCTCTGAAACGAGAGCGTTTCAGGGTGTTTGTTAACGCGATACGCCAACAACCTAAAGGTAACAAAAATCGAGAATCAAATACATCCATTTCTCGAATGTTGATCCCCTGCTCGGAACGGAATCGTTTCGTTTGACATCCGATAGCGATGGTGGATCCTTTTCCAATGCGCATGCGCCATATGTCACATGATGACTAATGCTATGTGAAATTCGACACGAATACACGTCGTCCACCTCAAATAAATATGCGCGGCCTAGGTAGGCGCACAATACACGTAGTCACGCACAAATGATAAACTACTATTTTGGAAAGTGTCCTAAATATTGGGAGATACCATCACCGTAAACCACATTGTCAAATAACATCATTGGTCGATTTTCATATTGTGGTGCCAACGATGGGCTCCGAACCACTTCTTTCAACCGATGTAATGATATGACGTCAATATATTATCTGCTTCTAAGGCTCCCTTTGGATTACGCGTAAACATTGACACGAGAATGTGACAAACATGACGTCACTAAAGATTTCATGCGAACCAATATGGCTTCATGTTCTCAGCTTATGACGTCATTGTTCTTGTCACGTTGTCGCTTTCGCTCGTAACTCACCCTAATGACGCAACCGAGCGTCGTCACGACTGCAGTGTATTAAAAATTGATCGTTTGAGCCAATATGCATATATATACGAAGGCTGTGCGCTAGGTAACAAAGTACTGCCGTCGTTTGACAGAGATTAGTTGATCCCTCGCGAGGTTTAGCCGAAGCTCAGAAGCGAGCTCTACAAAATTACGGATCTTTATGCAACAGCTTACCGATACATAAATACTAAAAATCATTTTATACAATTTAATGCCGGGAGACGAAAAAAGCTTAGCTTCAGTCATAACAAACAATTAGGAAAAACAAGCGCTATATAATAAATATCGTTCGAAAATGTTTCGATGTTAATAACGATATACTAGGATGGAGCCCGTTCAATGAACGGTTTAATTTCTGCAGAAAGTTTGAAACAGTCAGCATTAAATTATAACGGGCTAGAATATCCGCGTTTTCCAAAGCAGAGAGTGATAATGGAGGCGTCATGTCTTTTGTAAGCTTTCCAGTCTCTCTCAATGGGATCGCGATGATGAACGTCCTGGTGATGAATGCATTTTTCGCCCGTGTCGTAAAAATTAAAACGATCCTGCGTGACAGTCTGAAATCTGTACGATTTCTATTTGTGAGGTGAAGATCCCGCACAATGGCCTGCGCCTGACAACACAATCGTTTTCGTCTGCCACCAAATGCTGCTCTCTCTCTAATGATTCACATGATTGTGGCGCCACCTGTATACGTACCCTTAAGAATACCCAAAATAGGGATTTATGCACAAGGAAAGTAATTTCTGTCCCTAGCACAACCCCCATTTTTTTAACATAATCCAGACGTTCTTCTGCCTATTGTATTGTTATAATGAAAATGTAGGAGTAAATATACGCGTAGTATAAATTTACTCCTGCATTTTAAACTATTTACTCAAGATCACGGAAGATCATACAAGCCGATATAATCGATATAATACGAGTATTTTACGAGGCTTTATTTAATCAGCCGAAGTGAGTTAAAATTCGGCATTTCCTCAGAAGCAAAGTATTGTTTTACATGTACAGTAGTACATCACATTCTGTTCCATTCAACGTTTAATTTTATGAATCTAAAAATTTTTCACCAAATGTTTACCAGTCATTTACAGTAACGTTCATAAAACATCAGAGCATAAAGTCACCTCGATTTGCGGCTCTGCGCCGCTCGAGTTTACCAAACGCAATTAGGAATAATCATTTTTATTGATCCGGCCTTAATTACCACAATTCCGTGAACGATTTATACATGTAGTCGAAACAACAAAGCAACCGGATCCCGTAATTTATAGTCCATTATACTGGATGATTCGCTGTACACCTAATTGCCGGAACATGGATTTAACAAAGCGCTTCGCCGCTGTTGCTATGAATAAATAATTTTTGTTATTGTAAAAAGAGACATTCGCTCAGGGGGTGGGGGTGAGGAGAGTCTCTACTAACACCACCGATAGAGTTGACATCATTTGAATCATGTCACATTTCTCAGTCACGCTAACATATGACAGATGAGTACAGCCTTTTACTACAACTTTAGCGATTCCGGGCGCTGCGCATGATCGCTAGGCGGCGCACATTTCTTCACTTGTCAGGAGACGACAGTTTTTATCCGATAATTGTCTCCGCTGGTGATGCCGTTGTACGGAAAATACCAATTTACGGTTGAGAGTGTTGCTAACGGCTAACTATTCTTCGCCCGTTCATGACTGTCGGAAATGCCACCAGAAGGCACCAACAACGATCGTGCCCAAAGGCCACACATCTAATAGTACCCATTAGTGTCAAGCATTTTCATTTTACAACATATGACTTCAAAAACTTGTCTAAGCAAAATGGTACTGAATCGTATATAAGTTTTTACGTGGCATGATAACTAGCTATTAATCCATTGTGTGTCTAGGCACGATAAAAGCACGAAAACTTCGTGTCACCGGTTTTCCATTGACACTTGAATGTTCTGCGTGATCCATTAATCTAGAGAGCATCATGCACACGCAGAGCCATATCGAGATTATAAACGGTATACATTTCGAAATAATACTACAGGATGAATCTGAATCATAGGACACCTTTTATTATTTTTAATATGTCGGCCAAAAATAGTCCGATTATTACGAAATTTGGTACAAATGCCGTGAACATACTTACCAAAATAATGGCTATTTCATAAAATGTTAAAAATGACCACATTCAGAACACATGCGTTAAGTCGGGTGCGCAACTTTCTAATTGTTGCATCAATTGTTCGCTGGTCGAGCTCATTCCGCGCCTTCCGAATTTGCTCTCTCAGTTACTTCGTCCACATTGTTAATCTTCTTTAGGTAGACTTTCTCTTGTACGGAGTAGAACACCCCGAAATCCCATAGTCTACTGGGTTCAGATCTTCACTGTATAGTGACCACAAATCAATTCAGGTTCGATAAATTTAGGCGTCGTCCTGAGTGAGGTATCCTTCTCACGATGGAGAAAAATGAAGAGCTCTGTCAGGTCATGCCAGGTCAAATTTCATTTTAATCGGACTATTTTTGGCCGACTTAATAAAAATTATAAAAGGGGTCCATAGTTTCAGGTTCACCCTGGTCATTTTCACCCTGATCTTTCAGGTCAAACCAAATTATCTTGGTTGTTATTTTGACATTTGAACAAAATTCCAGCTAACATCGAAATTTACCATTGCTAGGTTGCTGCCCCTTGATATTCAATAGCAGAATGCAGACGAATTACTAAAGCAGCGTTTAAACCTAAAAAATCAGCTCCTATTTTCTGACCATGCTCCCATCCCATGAGCCCAACGCTATTTTACGTTAACATATAAAATCAAAAGTTCGATTCCTTCGGAGGACAGAAAGATATCCTGCAACACCATAGGCGTCTCCCCAACGCCGAAATGAAGCTGACGCTGAGCGCTCTACTCGGCTCTGAGAGCGCTACTGTGGCGCTTTCTCGTCGTGCTATTGCCGCTCATGTTAATGCACGCTCACGTGATTGCGCTTAATTTCGTTCAGAGAAAATGAATCTCATGCGAGGCTCCCTTCAGAATTCGTGATGGCAGCGAAAGAAGCACATAGGAGCTGCTCCTCGAGAATGCGATTTTTCTGTTTACAACGGAATGATACGTATTTATCTCTTGTGTTCATTGGAACCGATCTTCGGAGTAAATCGCCTATGAGGGAGGCTAAGAGTGGTTTCCAACAAATCAACTGGCATTGAGCAGGTCTGAGAAGTCGTCATGCATTTGCCATGATAGAAAAATCTTCAAGATAATTTTTCGAGTATACTTAGAAATAACCACTTTGACGAACTCGAAAGCTCCATCGAGCAAGAATTAATAATAAAAATTCAATGGGGCTCGATTTATAGGTGAAACAACCCGTACCAATCTCCAAAGAGCTCGAGCACTTTCAAGAGCCCACATAGTTCCAAAATGATGAGCTCACATCGCTCATGAATTGCGGATACCGGATCGACCAAGTCGACGAGGGACCGAATAAACTAAATGATAACAACATACGCCATAAACCCTATATTATTTATGAGGGCTCACCTTTAAAAGATTTTCAATTCGCTGATAACACACGCACTATTAGTTTAGTGCTTGTGAAAAATCCCGAGCGGGCGTCTTCCAAAATTGGCGAATTGATCGATACCTGCCGCACTCGCTGACACCTTAACAATAAATACAGCAGCTATGACGTTCATTTAAGCTTACAGTATCAATAAAGGTGTCAGACCAACACGAAGGCTCACGTAGGAATTCCTCTCGCCCGAAAAATTCCGGAAGTGTCGGCCGGGAATTGAACTCGCGATTTTGGTGAAATAAGTCCGATGCGCTAGCTATACTACAACTCTTGACATTTCGGGACTGTCTTGCGTAAATAGCCAACAACCAATATGTTAGTGGACGTTTTCGCCGATAGTGACGTCAGCGGTGTCTTAAAAAGACGCATGTCCGTTATAAGCCATCTCTAGTATAAATAAGAATACTCGAACAAAGAGCCAACCGCCAAGAAGGCTATGGAAGATGGAGAGGATTTTGTCAGCCATAAATTGTTGAACATTTTTATTGTCAAAATGAAGAATGCCCTGTACTTCTTCTCTATGGAATTTTCAAGAGAATGGTCGGCTAGCAACCCATGATCTACGACATGATGTGTCCATTCATATGTGTTTTTCTTTTCCATTGTTATGTTTATGCACTTGCGACACAGTTGCCAATCCAGATACAATGGGAGGTCGATAGAAGGCAGTCAGTATTGAATTGTCATGACGTTAATCTTCCTGAGATCTTCCCAAAAATTAATCGCTCGATAAAATCCTTTTGCAATTTCATTGTCAAAATTTCGTGGTGATCGATTCACATGTATCCGCTTGAAAGGTTTAGTGAGACCTGAAATCCACATTTCCGATCGTCTAAGCTGAACGAAAGGCGACTTAGATGAGCATCGCGGAGAGAAGATCTCACTTTTTCTGCGTGGCAACACCCAATAACTTGAATCGCTGCAGCAGTAAATCGATGCAGATTCGACAGCGTAATATTTTTCAAATGCTCTGTTTTCTTTGAAGGAATGATCATCATCTTCAAGATACATTTTAAGAGAGATGTAACGTATTTTGGTTCTTTTTCGTATTTTTTTATTTTTATCGGATTATAATTATTATACCTAATGTAAGAAAGATCGATTGGTCATTGGAGGATATGCCGTGGCTGGTGGCCACCTAAAATTAATTTTGTTCCTACCATCATCGATCGTCGGGGCCAACGGTGAAGGCCATCTAGAGGGGAAAGGGGATGAAGGGGGTGGGGTCGATTTCGACATGTGGCCCAACCAGGACCACACCGAGACGGTAACATGCTAATCATTGCTAATACATTGTCAATTTTTGTTGATAGTTTAATGCGCACGTTGTCATTTTTTTATCCTTCTGAGACCAACTGACAAGCGTGACACAGTGTATATATTGTAATGTTGATTAGTGCGAAGAGACGCAATGAAAGAACACATAAATTCGAATAGAATTAAAATTCAAAAGACAACGTACAGCAACACCGTAGCACACGTACTATGTGCATTTTGGATTTCATAAAGTACAAAAATATCCTATAGGGTTTACTTGAGTAATATCATTATCAATCAATATCATATCAATATCATAACATCAGTAAACCATTTAGGAAGTAATTTAATGCTGTAAGAAAAATTAAGGAAATTTCTGTTACTGTACCAATTGTTACTGTACTTTTTAAGGCGGTTAAGAAAACTAAAAGTAAATACATTCATTGCAAACTACTCCAGACTTAGTAATTTACATGTAAATCTTATTATTTTTTTATATTTCCCAATCAACTGTAGTAACGCACTACACGCATTACGTCCCCTTATGGTGCTTAGACACTGTGCGAGGGGAACGACAAGTACCCCGGGATTGAAATTTTCGAGAGCCCGCGCCGGGAATCGAACCCGGGACCGCCGAGCCACAGTCAGTCGCTAAACCAACTGCGCCACGACGAGTTGTACTTTTTAATGTATTTTTAAAGAATTTAATTAATTTAAGAAAATAAATTAATTTAAAGAGGTACAAGTAAAAAAAACAGAATATGTAACAACTAGAAATTGTCGAAGCACGAAAACATAATATAATTTTCTATCCTCATAAAGCCTATATTTTGTCGTCGCATTTAAATTACCTATTCACAGAATTCACAGAATATATTCTTCATCGATAATTTATTTTATGCGAGTAGTGGATTGACTCATCTCTGAGCAATTCCAGCCCCCCTTCGGTCGCAACCGATGTTGAAGTGTAGCGGCCAGCTGGCGGGGCAACATGGTGGTTCCGGAAAAAAGAAGAAGAAAAAACCGCTTGCCAACGACGACAGGCATTCTTGACAGATACTTGAAAGCTATTCAGAAAAGTCCATCCGCCATCCATCGCAACATAAAAATACCTTTTACCGCGTCAGTCATAGCCTTAAACGTCGAACGTCTGTCGAACGGATGCTGGCCAGAGGACATCGACGCCCAAACAGCTGAACGGAGTCGCATGACCCATAATCGTGAGCGACATTTCGGAATTTGGCACGATTACAACTATCCTCTTGGGAACCCAACCCAAGGGGTCTCAACTCAACTCAAAGAGGCTGCAATAAACTCGAAGATAAAGTGTCCTCTAAGCAGCTAGCGAAGCGATTGTTTCAGATTCAATTCGATGTTCTCAAACGTAGGACACCGTCCTCTTTGTCGATGTATGCCCAAGATGGTTTTCAATTTGGTTGACGCATCCAAATGCTCAATTCGAAATAATTCTATTTTAGCCTCCCTGTAGCAAAACAGAAAAATAAATAAAACTGCGTCTGTCGAACGCATTTTGATCTCACGAACCGTTATCATATCCATAAGTCTTGGTGACACGTCGCTGAGAAGTGACGATTATTAAATACCTCGGTGACATGAGAGTAGCAGCTGATCATGGGGGATAGGGGATGACCACAACATCAATAGGATATGGAGACTAAAAGAAATGACCATTAGAGCATTCCTACGATAAATAGAGATGCGGCATCGCAATGCCAGAAATCCAGCATGGAAGCAACATTTAATTTCAGGAACCTCTAAGATACATCAAAATACGTATCAAAAGATTTGAAAACAAAAGAGGAAAATTAGATAAATTGACGGCCATGATGCTCACCAGACATAACTATTGTCATATTTTAATAATTAAAAATGGTTCTGAATAAATTAACTCATTCGTTATCTTCCTTCTTTTATTTTTAAATAAAATGTCGCGACTAATTAATTTGCAGTGCTATTTTTGCACCATTCATGGGTGTTTACTCGTATTTCGGGAATTAATAAATAATAAACATAATGTGTTAATAATTAATATAAACAAATGATCAATAAATAGTCAAAAAAATAAGTCGTGTTTGTAAGTCATGTCTTTGTGTGATTATGTTTCTCTAAAATGATATTTAAATATATGTAATACTGTACATGCTCGTTTACTTGCGCACAGTACTTAAACATGTACACTGTATATTCTTATTAAGTGTATGTACATATTGTGACTATAGAAACGCCGTCCAAGTTCGTAACGGTTTATGTACACACTCCACTCGGACTATGTACTTCGTATCTAGTAGACACGTCATTAAAAGTACAATTTCGTCGCCGCCGCGCGCACTTTCTGTCGCTGCTTTTCATCGGAATGGCCAATCTGATTACAATGGAGCCAATGGGTATAGACGTGCTGCGACAATGGCCTACTGATGACCGCCGATGGGCATTTAAAGTCGGCAGTGGTCGTACCGTCAAACGCGGCCTCATGTTAGCACTCGGAAAGGGCGAGCCCGGAACGATAGCCTTTTCCTCAATCAACATTTCCCCTATACTTGCATCTTTTGTATATGGTACAGAAAATGTTTCACGAAAGGAAAATCAACATTTTCATCATCATACATATTTTATATATGTACAGTGTACATAGTACAATTTTGTATTGCATCAAGTTTGAAGTGCTACCTTGAGCAGTCATATTGCAGCTCAACATTACTCTTTCCAAATTACAATTTATATATTTTATATATGGATCCATCAAGTCATCGAGATTTTCACGATTTCTGTCCCATATTTGTGCTCCTATCTATTAATCTTTTCTTTATCCAGAACAATTTAATTAGGAAAAGAATTGTTACGCTTCCCCGAATTTATCTATCAACTACTTTCTTGAGATATTTGTTTGGAAGGTTTACCAGCCTTTCCGCCCTAAAACTCATCCAGAAGACCACCTAGTAATTTTGCCTAGCCAAATCCTATAGGTGTAGGATTTGGCTAGGCAGGGATAGACCTAGGTAGGTAGGGATTCTTAACATGTACCTGAAATTGTACAGGCACGGGTCTCACGGCTTTACTTTCATTCCGAAGGAGGGCGTGCATAGGAATTTCTCTCAACAAAAATCTCGACAAAAGTCTCGGTCGGGAATCGAACCCACGATCATAAAGCGGAAAGAACAGTTCGACACGGCAACCATTACGCCACACGAGACCCTATCCCCACACTAGCATTTCAAATTGTAATTCATTTCTCCTTTTTATTCATTCTCCGACGTAACAGGTTAAAGCAAATGTATTTGAACGGTAGATGCAAAAGCTCCCCTTGATGTTGTACCGCAATACACGGTGTTTTCATTGGCACAGTTTTCTTCTCTCTTGTATCTAATTTGATTTTTCAATTTAATTTCCACATATTGGAAGATCGTTATCGGATTTTTTATTAATATCAAAATGTAAATGATACGTCTAAGTTCCAGAGTTCATTTTGGCAGATTCTGTTTTCTTGAGGTAAAACATGAACTCTAATCTGAGATACATGGTCCTGGCTATGATCCGTATCTCACGGTTCACATTTACAAAGCGAACAGGCCGACACCAGTGGCACTCTAAAGGATTAGATTTGCCAGAGGGGTCGAATCGGTAGATTGGAAAACGTAGTCAATCGTACACTGTGCAATAAACGATAAAAGTTTGCGTACGAATAGCATGAATAATTAAAAAGCACGGGGGCTAGGCACGAATATATAAATAGATGTCGTGCAGAATGTGCAATCAGGTTAGCGGTTTTTAGTGACGACTGCAGGTGAGGGTGGAAACAGTCTGCAATTGCCCCGATTTAGATTCCTGGTTACGTCAGTCCAGACTCCAAAAATAATGTAGTTTAGAAATTTGACCGCTCGTGGGCTGGATAACTAGGTACGTGTATAACTATATTGACCTTCAATTTCAAAGGTTAACTAAATTTGTCGATAACGAAGAGCTTCTTGGAAACAAAAGAACATCGTTTTCGAAAGATTACAAAAGCTTGCGAATGGTGAGTGCGAGCGAAGTATTGTTTGCGATCACGAAAGTAAGTCTAAATATCTGTTAAGCGGCGTTTACATCGGAATAGATCGGCCCCTAGGAGCTAAGGGGCCGTCTCCTGATGGAGCTCCATTCCCACGCCGTTGTAATATTTTCTCAATGGAAATCTTAATGGAAATACTTCTCAGTAGAGGCGTTGATGCATGAAACATTCGCGCCAAAAATGAGCGCTATGAGCCCTCAGTGAGCGGAGAGGAGCCCTCAGTGAGCGGAGAGGAGCCCTCAGTGAGCGGAGAGGAGCCCTCAGTGAG
>JAQGBY010004416.1:0-16695 GCA_034698785.1 Mycogona germanica | reverse complement strand
TTTTTCGTCCGGTGCTGTCCCGGAGACAACCCCTATTTCATTATAAATTTATTATGAATTTATTATGAATATTTTATCAACGGTTTCTGTTCGGTTCGAAACGGGTATCTGCGAATTAATAGTCCATGTTAACCACCTGGCGGCTATTGGTGAGTTAATCTATTAATATTAAATTAAATCCTAGAGATCTGTACCAAGTCGTGGACCAATTTTTGATCGTCAATTTTACGCGCACACTTTCTTGTGCACAATGACATTGCGATAATAAAAGTCTACAGGTACAAGCGGAAGTAGATCGATCTGAATTGGCCAAACGGGATATACACGTGGTCGATAACAAAACAATTAAAAAGACAAATACCGATATGATGCACTTGCACTGTGCAGCTATACAGTATGTGGGAGGCCTGCTGACACATAACCATTATGTACACAAACCACGCAGAAGAGTATAAATACAGGAAGCAAACGGTTGTGTGTATACTAATCCAGCTTTTGAGTGGCGGTTGGCTCGGTGAACGGTGGTCTAGTGCCAATTGGCTTTTATTGGTGGATATGCAAATAAGGGAGACAGGGGGAGAAGCAAATCTGTCGAAATTAATCAATTAATATAGCGGTGAGTGTGTGTGTGGGGGGAGGGGAGATATTCCAGGTGCCCAAGAAAAAACGGACATGAACGATTTTGCCATTCCATTTGTCGTCCGGTGCTGTCCCGGAGACAACCCCTATTTCATTATGAATTTATTATGAATATTTTCTTTTATTATACAAATAAATATTTCTGAAGCTTCAATTAAGCTCGGTTTGCAACCGGTTAAAAACTTTATTTTGGATCAACCAATGTCCTTTTCAATTAGATAATTCGCAGTCGGTAAGACTAGTCGTAGTCCAGTTGGTATTGCGACTGACTGTGTGGGAGTCGATTCCCGGCGCGGGCTCTCGATTATTCGATCCCGGGGTACTGTTAAAAATATGCCCCTCACATAGTGCCTAAGCACCAAGAGGGGTACAGAAAGTTCTGTAGTGATATTACACTACAGTGAAGAAAAAATCAAAAGCGGTGTTACAGGATCGCAACACAGTCTATAAAAGACAACTGACGAAAGACCTGTTACTCTCGTACACCTCTACCCTTTTTTGATCGCTACTTGCCGGTCATTGTGTGCCTACATTAGTCTATTGTGTAGCAAAAATTATTTATTGACCACCGTTTAGTCACAGGTGTGAACCGGTGCAGGATCTCCGCCATGATGGCCAATCGCCATGCAAGCGGGGGCCATCAGCCTCTAGATTTGTTTACAGTCGTGGTAAATATAGGTGCCGGTGCCAAAGCTACTGTACGTGTGTGCATGTGACACCCAATGTGCGGGCAGGGGGGGGGGCGACCGGACTGCACATTCCCCCGGTGCACCCCAAACCGAGAGCCTCTGCCAAAATCGGTGGCCTGTGTGTGTTGCGCGTTCTACTGTATACCGACCCCCGACGACAGGCTCCGGAAATTTTGCCCCACCGCCAACTTCAGGCAAACAAATAACTGCCAAAACTGGTCAGCTGACTGCTCTTTGATAGATGGCAGCAGGTTGTGGTGACTCGTGGCACACTCTCTTGATTCTATCGGCGCCTGGTCTTAAGCAATAGGCGGCGCTCATCAACCTGTTAATTTTCTTGTGATTCTGACAAACCAACTGATTTTATGAAACGCTACCAGAGGGCACAACCAGTTTTTTAGGTGCATAATCGCCATTTCACTACAGTTGAATTTAAAATAAAAAATGTCTAATAAAATTAAGGTTACTTGTTTCTCTCTCTCGTCGTCTGACATTTCGCCAAAACGAATAGACAATTTTTCATTCTCCTTGATTAGGGCTCGTTCGATTGCCCCTTAGACTTTGGCTCGCCCGCAATACTACCGCGCATGCACCAATTGCAAACACGTGTTTTTTTTTAAAAGGGGCAGCGGAAATATTTGCAGTCAGAATTTGTACGCCGCGTTATTTATTATCAAGGAGACCTTTTCCTGTGTCATCGCATCCCCAAAATGTCTCAACAACGCGGGCAGCCCCAAAACTCCTCCCCCCACCTCCATCTCCCCCGCTCAATCCGTTTTGAAAACAACCATCAATTTTGGAGAAGGACCGCGCAAATGAATTGGGGGTGGGTTCAAGTTTATTCAGGGACGTTTATCCCAAAGACCAACAACTATCGTGGGGGATGCCACAGTTGCACAACATTCCAGAATACAGCGACAGCGAACGCTCCTCCTCTCTCTACGCAGTGTGGCACCGAATGCGTGGAAGTGTACTGCAATGTCAAAACATTCCTGGCGCCTGGTGACGAAACAAGGCTCCACACATACATGTATAGAGATCGTTTATTGTGCTTGGAAGATAGGGGTAAATTGATGCACAGGAGTCATTTGTTTTTCTTGCACACAAACACTCAGTTTATAGAACGACTTGGCTCCCTGAATTGGCCCCAAACTGTTTCGTCTAAAAAAGGTACCAAATTGTCAGCAAACCTCAACAACGTGCTTGTCACTAAGCCATCTAACCGTTAACATATGCTATTTTATTTTTTGAAAATTATTTGTAAAGATATGTTGCCAATTTGATTGTTGAAAATATTGAGCATCCTTTCTGGGATACGCGAGATATGGGTGTGCCGATCGTAGAACGGGCCTTCTACTCGATAGCGCCATAGATAACCGATCACACTGCATGGCACTTTAGCCATGTGCCCTTTTAAACACTGCTTTATAGTGAAAGTCAATTAAGTTAGCCTGCATCGGTAATTGTTATGGCCACTTTCGCCAATAAACGCAGGCGAACGAGATTGCGAAGACGCGCTCTGACTACTACAGACAGACGTGAGTGTATAGAGAACGACGAGACAGTCGTTTGGCCGGAAGGCGACACATCCGTTGTCGTTTCGTCCAATTTATCGAAATATATTGATCTCTTAGCACTGCAACTAACCAACTTTCGAAGAGGGGAGGCCGTTTCCGCAAAGTACCTCCGAGTTGAGAATTATTCCGTGCCGGGTCAATCGCGTTTAGAAAGACAAAGATTGGTTTGCGACGCGAGTATCGTTGAAGCTTGTCTCCAGCAAACGGACGGAAGAATTTTTTTTTTGGAAAAGAATTACACGTTCGACTAAAAACTAAAATTTCGATCACATGTACTCGTAGACTAATAATTACTTGGAGTCGGGGGGAAAAGTTTTATTCTAGAAACTTTACAAAAAATCACAACCACTCAGAAGATAAAGAACCAAACTCTGGTAACTAGATGGAAAATCCGTTAACAATCAAAAACCAATTACACGACATATCTATTCGATGCATTTATTCGGATTTTGTTATCTTGGTCAACCCAAAACCTATTGTTTTAACTTTTTTAATTACATGAAATGCACGTCTAAACGGACAAACATGGAAGTGCTGATGCTGTGTGTTGGGGGTTTTCATGTTTTTCATTCAACATTAGTCCACCATGTCGACACCGGTCAGTTTTAAAAAAAAATAAAACATTAACGTCACAAAACTAATTACAGCGTACTTATGAACCTATATACCCGCCGTCCACTTTATTTGTGCCATTTGACGTCGCCGAAAAGTGTGCGCATCACTGTCATGAGGCGCTCTCGCTCGACTCATTCTGCTTTTAATTCCCGGCATTTAGCTTTTGGTTGCGGATAAACTCTAAGTCCCAATCTCTATGCCCGAATCCCGCGAACGTGGTCCACGATGCCGAGCCGAGCGTGGCCTCCTCGTCAACAGAAGCAGAGAGGCGCACCACACACACACACACAGTATATAGCCCACCTATAAATAGCTGGTGTACCAACCAAATCCTTGAAAAATCTATTTGTTATGCTCAGAACTATCCTCACTTAGGGGTCATAGTGTTTTTTTCTTCTTCCCATCTTTCGCACTCGTTCTCGGCGTGCGCGAGTTCGCTCTCTCGTATGCTGCTGGCACAGTCCACATTAGACCCCACATCATCAAAATGCGCAACACATTTTCTCAATTTATTATAAATATTTCGCGCCAACACGTACACTATCTCTCTCTTGAGAAACACACAACCGACTTTGGTGAAGAAAGTACGAAAATCGAAAGTCGGGAATCGGAAGTATTAAAATGGTTCACCACCAGCCTCACGAAAAGCCACTCCACCACGCCCTATAATTTGTTGTCCCGAGTATCGAAAAAATCAGTATTTTTATTAGAGAGCTCAATCATCCACCCGAGCATCATCCGCTCTGCATAAATCATATGCCCCGTTAACCATGTTGGACACCCAATTGATAATTTAAATTTCTTAATTAATGTTCCTCCTGAAACCCGTACTTTACTTCCAATCGACTGACCGGTCATCAACTTTTTTTCAGTTCATTTAGTTTCCTTCTGACCGGGATCATCCGCACGGCGTATCGACCGCAGACAAAAGTCGACAATTAAATCAGGGTATCACCGATGTGGTCCATAACTGGGGCCCGGTGTTCTCGGGAGGATTTCGCTTGCTTACCAGCCTGCTCGCCTTCGTCTATAAGTCATCTCAGAAATTCATCACTATTTTTAGGTGCAAAACAGGGCCGTGCCGTGCGTATTTATATATATAACCGCGAAGGCACGGGACGACGAAGAACCAACAACGCGGGAAACCGGGATGGAATATCGCAGCGAGGAGCAAATGCGAGAGCGTTCACTACACTCTTTGACTGATGCGAGGTTTGGCTCACGGGATGTATACAACGCACGAAAGGAGATTGGAAAAATGATGCTGTGTTTCAGAGTACAAAATACAATAGATTACAATGGAGTCAGCATTTTTTGTAGCTGGGCTAAAATTTCGGCTGTCATTATTGACTAGAATTGAAAGTCGATAATGGATGAGGTGGGGCTGCGAAATTGGAAAAGCCAAACGCAACCAAAACACCCATCGCCAGGAACAACTTGATTTTAAATTGATAACTACTCATGTGAATTCATAATTACGGAGTATATTTATTACATTTATTAATTTTCGTGAGTATATAAAATATAAGTAATCTACATGTTGTTCCATGAAGACGCTGGATCAAGAAAGATCTGAGAGGTGATCTATCATTGTCTGGATCACAGTCTTTAAGCCTCTATCAATTAACATACGCACTTAAAAATAATACTAAAGATACATTTTAACGAGGAAGATTTTGGCAGAACGTCTGACGTGTGATTTCATCGAGTACATTAATTTCAAAACTATGTTTCGCAATTACCAGTTCAATTAGTAATAATAGTAAAATATTATTTATCAGACGAGTTCGCCACTCGTGTTCGTCTCGTTCATTCGGTCTGTCCCGAAATTAATGTTCTCGATACATTTTAACGTTGTGACATTTCATTATCCATGTGCAATTTCATATTGAATCAGTTTTCATATTTTATGTGTTTGGTCGAAATGACATTTGCGTGTACCAACATTCCGCTTGACTGACGGATTTTTTTTTGGAGTGACGTTTGGTGACGCGATTTCTTTGGCATAATGTCGGAATGGAGGGGGGGAGGCAGGATTAAGAATTCGGCGGCAAGGTGGGGTTGCAAAGGAAATTAGGTGACGTGACATGATCCGAGAGCAGCCCCGGTGACGTGACCGTGCGTGTCAACTGAGAGTGGGGCGTCAACGTTGTCGCGATACCGCGTCAGGATCAACCCGTTGGCCTCTATGCACGGCAGATTACAATCGAAACGAATACAAATTAATATAGAAATAATATATATAGGTACGGGGGGAGGGGAATAGTGGACGTTTAATCGAAAATCGACCGGACATAGTGATAATTAGGCTTTGAGGCGAAGACGTTTTCCGACAACAACAAAATAAATTCAAAAATAAAAGAGCGGCCACTCAGTCCCCACTTTATCGCTCGCCGCGAAATCAGCTGACACCCAGAAAAAAGACGGCATGTGCCAACAGTGGTTGGTGAACCGAGCGCATATTTTTAGAAGGAGAACCGGCACATCGGCATCACTTTTTGCGGGTCACTAGGCGACGAGAACCGTACGGAGCGAGTTGGCCACCGTCGTGAAGGAGGAAAAACGGTGTCGTCTCCGGTATACATTATGTCAACGTGACGACGATCGGTTCCTCATGAATCAACCGCCAGTCCGTGCCGTGATTGCACGAAAATAAGACGTGGACACATAATGAGAGGAGGGAGGGGAGGGGGGGTGGAACAAATGGCGGTCACAAGGGAGTAATTGGTCTCCTAAATATTAATATACTGTAACTATGGAAGCGTGTTCTAACCTCTTCCATTCCCTTATCAATCATAAATATGCCCATTATATTATTGTATATAAAGTGTGTATCGTTCTAGCGCAATAATTAGCGCATTACGTAAGACTTCGTGAGGCCTAATGTCATACAGGCGAACGTACAATTGCGGTATCGTTTCTGGGAGAGGGTCTGACCATCACTGTTGCTAGTTAATGAGCTGGAGGACAGTTGCACAGGGCGCAGGTCGCACTGGGTGTCCGCGGCACAACTTCGAACCTGTACGTTATCAGATTTTGTGCAGTTCTCAGATTGGTGGATCAAAATTAGAAACGCCAGTTGTTTTCTTTACAGTAAAATTAAAGTTTTTATTATCTCTTTATCTGTATTTCACGCACAATCAATATTGCGATAAAGAATTCGCCCAACTGTTTTTGATTGTTGAGCGAACGCCGTTAACAGAGATTGGACGTGTGCAAACCGCAATGTTATTCGAATAAGATTCTATGACAGGACATGTTCTTTCAGCGAGACGAAGAGAGGGGGAGCGCCACGATCACTCAATGTCCAGGGCGGCACGACCGATTAGATTGAATCGAGACCGTCGTGTGGCGACGAGAGCGTTTATCGCGGCGTCGCAACGCCAGTTTCTTTAAGTGGCCAACTTTGATATGTACGTTTCACGCATCGGCGCCCAGACTTGTGTGCAAAACAAATCCGCTCGGAAATAGCCATCAACAACCCCCACCCCTCCGTCCACAAGGAAGCGAGAGGGGGTATATTTGTTGCCCTGAACGCAAGTTCAGGGCAACTCGAGTGACACATCACACAACCACTATTTACAGGCTCCATTATGCCAACCACCACCAAATACAATGGTGTTTTGGATTGTAGCTTCTACAAACACGTGTGTAGTTAACGTCACAAACATGTGCAGGACATGGCTTCCAATTTCCGACTACAAACATACCAAATCTGACTTCGTTTTTGTTTGGATAGATGGTTTTTCAACAAATGTTTGGAAACATCCTCAGTCACTACCTTAATTCTGGTGACATCAGGCCCGCCCGCCCCTATAGAGCATACGAATCCCTAATCGACGCGGATTCGAGCCCACCACCTTGTGATCCTTAATCTACTATAACGTTATCTCTCTAGACCACATCGTTATCTCTCGTTACCATTATCGTTACCATAACGTTATCTCTCTCTAAAACAGGTTCTGGTTATTTGGTTACCATTTCTTAAATTTGACTACCGGAAATCAGATTTAATTTCGAAAATGTCATTGACTTTCTATATCGGTTATTTAGCTTATCAGGTTATCTTGATTCCCAGCTTTAAAAAAAAAGATAATCGTAACGTGAACGCACATTGGGATTTTAACAATCTCAACCCACATATAACCAACTCCTATGAAAAAAACAAGGTGTACCTATAAAGGCCAAAACACATCGTGCACGGGTCAACCCTTCCTTCACTTTTCCTCCACCTGTAACAGTCGACCCGTCGGCATTTGCCAGTGGTGTTTCGCCACTGCGCCACCATTATTGAAGCCGGGCTTATAACCTCCCTCACCCCCAGACGCCACCGCCCCCCCCCTCATCCCCCGCCGTGTCAGGGCGGCAGAAAAAAGCGCGACTGACTAAATACGACAAATTACGCTATAAAAATAACGGAACTGTAATGCATCCGACAACATTCAAAAAAAAAAGAAGGGTGGGGAGAGGACCCCGACACAGCGCACGCAATATAGGCAAGAAATATTGTGTGAGGAGCTAGGGTAGACCACGCGCGTACTGTGTACAATGGGAGAAAGCGCAAACTCGCACTTTCGGGATTTTCGGGATTTCGGGGACACTCGCTTCGCAATCAAGAACGGACAACTCTCAGGCACGACACACGCAATGAATGATTTCGTTTTCGTGTTTTACTCCACGGAAATGACATATTTAGGTGTGAACCAAATTGCCGAAAATTAACTATTCGCGGGTGAAAATTTGACGACCGCCGACAGGCAAAACTAAAAAAAGAGGCTTTGGAGAAGGCGAACCAACTAAAACACAGTGAACCACATGAAAAGGATCTTCTTGGCCACGACCACGGCGGTGCCAATGGAATGGCCCAGCGATGGAACGAACCCCCTCCCAACGCACTACCCATGCACACACATAAAACATCAACATTCAACTAGGCTTACACTCCGAACAGCGAAGGACCCACACACACACACATTAAAGACCAATCCGAGACTTTCCCCATTCTATGGGACCACTGCTGCAGAGTTACTACATGTACACCAGAGCTAGAGCAACCCCAAATTGTGTTTGTGTGTGCTATATAGTGCAACTACAAGGCGAGGGATGTATAGGGTCTGGAGAAAAAGACTCGGTGGCTCGAGAGATGGATTGTGATGGGGGCTATTAGACGAGAAAGAAATAACATTGACACTTTCGGCAATGTTTTTCCTAGATCCGAAAACCTCTCTCTCTCTCTCGGCTCTATCTTTACTCCCGGCCTGGCGTGAACCGAGTTACGAAAACACGGCTTTAATAACGAAAACGAAAACAGACAGTATAATCGGGAGAAAATGGCGACGAGGGTGACTGGGGGCTCGACGAAGGACGTATAACGAAATAACTTTTTTCAGCACTTTCCGCGCGAAAAAAAAACTGGTGGTGTACGGTTGCATGTTGTAAGATTTGTGGGGCTCCCCCCATCTACCCAATAAAATAAAAACAGCCCCGCTCCAAACACTTCGCTCAAAATAAAGACGTATCCAGGGTGCGGCGTAAATTGCGCGAAAAGCATTAGACGCGCACGGACACATCGCGCTAAAATTTGATCCCCGGCCTTCGTCTTTACTGGTGGGTTAGATCACATCTTTATTCAGAATGACGTCACTGAATTTTAGGTTAAGTCCGCCAAGTCTGTTCACCCTGTTGGCAATACACGCTAATGACTTCGCGCAAATGCCATATCCCCCCACCCCAACCCCAATCCCATCCAGGGTTCCACCAAGTTCAAACACGCACTAAAATCTGTCACATTCTTCTTTTTCGGAACAGGCAGCTAATCGTCAAAATGTCACAAAAAAATCCCCCTCACATCCTCCTAGAGGTTTTAACTACAGTAGTCAAAATTGAGCCCGGATATCACTGGGAACAGCAATAAGTAGGACTTACGGCAAGATCAAAATAAGCGGTTGGCTACACGATAGTGAATTTTTGCGGTTGAAAAAATAATTTTACAATCTTATTATGTTGAGTTTCCTCCAAAAAAGGTTTGTGCACCAATACAGGGGGCGCTGATATTTGACGATGACAAAGCGATTATAGTGCCATCGTTTTCGTTTTAGGAAGAGGATGCTGTTCACCATCAGTACTGTGCGTAATCTTGTTAGTTTATTTGAAAAAATGCGTAAGATACGTCATCAAAAGTGAGACAAATTATTTAAGGTACTTTAAAAAAAACACTCAATTAAGAAACTTGTACGGTTGATGTTAAATGAGATCCACAATAGTTCTCCCCCAGAACAGCACGTACGCCGGCGACGACTTGAAATATATATATAACAAGTTTGTATTTTCAGCTATAACAAAGTCACCCCACGCCACATTTTAAGACGGTTTTCTGGGGAGAAAAATCGAGAAGAGTCGTCGGCAGTATAAGCGCTCGCAAAACCGGAGAGTGTTTACTGATAAAACAAGAGATGTCGCTATTGCCACTTGCAGCGGCTCTCCGAGCGTAAAACACGATGTCAAATGGAGAAATGTTGCTGCGGATTTTATGACACCCCCGTTCCATAGAATGCATATGTACATACAGCAATGGGCGCATAACGCGGATAACGTCAGGGTTATTTTAAAAGCGAAGTGCGGGCAAGTGAATTGACACGAAGCTGAACTGTCAAAACAGGAGAAAGTGGTATTTTTTTAAATCTAGATACAGTTAGTGACAAGTTGAAAGTAAAAACGACACGAATGTCATTGCGTGGGAATCCAGCTGGATACAAAAACAAAATTAACCGGAAACTAGATGACCATTTCAATTAACAAAAACAATATAGAAATATAATAAAAGCGAAAACTCATTGAGAATGCGCCGACGAAAGTCCGCTGCCCCTTTAAAAATCAGAAGTCAATAACAACGTACACGAATGCATCACTTTCAAGCTATCAGTACAATCAGTGATTGCGGACAAAGAGGGGCAGCTAAATTGACTAGAACACGCCCAACTACGACATGTGAAACGGATAAGATTTTGGCCTCTGTGCATGACAGCAATTGGTGAACTCTGGCGGCGTTCGAGAGAATCAGTTGATTCGTTGCAGTTACTGCACGTCGATGATGTGAGAACGTTCGATGGCATTTCTACAAAGTTATTCCTGTACTATCGCCGATTGAGAGATCCCAGCACTCCTATTGAGGAATTGGAAACGCCACTCGCGTCGATAATGACGATATATTTTAAGGAATTAAAATCTCTATGAAATCTGACTGTGGTTCGGCGGTCGCGGGTTCGATTCCCGGCGCCGGCTCTTGAAAATTTCGATCCCGGGGTACTGGACGCGCCCCTCGCATAGTCCCTAAGCGCCATGAGGGGTACTGAACGCCTGTAGTGTGGTTGACTACAGTTGATTGATAGAAAAACAGAATATATATATATATATATGTGGGAATTACTAAAGTTTTGAGATAGAGGTCAACGCTAAGAATCCCAACTTTGAGAAAACTCTCAAAAGCGATGACAAACAAAAAATGCACTCAAACGAAAACATATTAGAATGTTTTAATTTCTAACCTCACCCCTGTCCTATACTCCAAATAAAGCCCGCAAAACTCGATACAACGTGACCTCAAATATATCTCTCACTGTAAACACAAACGATTGAAAACGGTCGTTACGGATTTATACCTGTTTTTTTTTTAAATTCCCTCCACGAAGCACCTGGGGAGCGCCGGAACCTGATCAGCGTAACTGATTTATACCTGTAGAGAACGAAACTTGCGTAGTGTCAGAGGTGCAAAAAAGAGAACAGAAAATTGCAGGCAATGCTTGTGAAATTGTGCCGATCGCGTCTACGGGATAACAAGTGCGTGCTACAAATCAGATTTCTCGAATACCAGGACCAGAGCGTGGTATGTCTGACGAGTACAGCACGCAGTCGTAACGCAGAGCATTCCAAGGCGTAAACGCAGAACCGCTACTATTTACTTTTCGCACATAGACACCAAATAGTATTGAGGGAGTGTATGAAACGAAGCTGCTTATATATATAGGCTTCTACTGGGCTTACATACAAGCATTGATATTCTTATTTATGCCTTTCACCCAACGGCAAGAATCCAGTGACTACAAGCGAGTACACAGGTTTGTACTTTTCGCTAGAAGATTATCAAACGATTTTACTGCGACTACTGTAACAACTGTGTGAAAACTGTGTTACTACAAATTACTGTGAAATTTCGTTAACGTTGGAAATGCATCGAGCCTCCAGCAATAACAAAATAAAAACAAACTAAGAAATCCTGAGAGCAATTCAGAGATTTGAAAACATTTTTCTTTAAAGAAAACCTTTTAAAAACCATTTTGCAATTGTGAAAAGATCACCAAAAAGATAAAATTTTACTTTTTAAACTTCATTACACATTAACAATTCTTAAATCGGATAATAAAATGATGTTTGTTAAGGAGGTCCACCGGTGATAGTGCTCACCCCCAAAATAACCGGAGGCGACCTGGTAATTTTGTGTAACCTAGGCTGCCTAGGAAAGGAATCTAACGTGTCCTGACATCGTACAGTGTCACGATTTTACTTCCAATTTCGAAAGTGTCGCGACCTACTTCAACCGAAGCTTCGCCAGGAGTTAAGGATCAAAACAAAAATCATCCCCAGATATCCTGGTATTTTTCGTTCGGTCGTGCAGTTTGTATTGTGCAGTCAACTGCAGTGTAATATTTCGCGAAAAAGTTGTGTGATCGAGTCGAAACGGAACGCAACTTCGAGGGACGTCCACGTCGGACTAAAAAAAAATAGAAGGCGAATCACGGCGAACGAAAATAATAGGATTCTCAGATTCAGATTCGACGTCGAAATCCCATAGATCTCGCCCAAGGTGGCCGAGCACTTAGAACGGGCCGAACGACGGGAGACCGGCGGCGGCGACTAATTAGATTGTGTCTGGGGATATATGCGCGCTTTTGGGACCAGTTAAAAAGGCGAGGGCTGAAGCAGAGCAACGACCCTCCTCTCCTCCTCCCTACCATGCAGATTGGCCAAACTAACCCGAAACGAGGCTCAAATCAATTGCTGGCACTTGAGTGTGGGAGTCCGGTGTCTGCGAATTTCGTACAGTCGGGACGCCGGAGGACAAAGCCGAAATACAGTCGAGATGATTTTCTCAACATTTTCGTGTCAAATGTATCTCTTAACTTGGAAATGTTCTTTCTCTTACTAAATTTTAAAAAAGAAAATATATTTATTTTCTTCAGGATTCTGAGAGCATTTTAAAATTGATTCTTTCAGTGAATCAGTGATAAGATTGAACAACATCTTCAACAGGAGGTATTTTAAAATGCCTCCAAATTGCTCAGCAAACCGTTGCCCAATTTAGGTGAAACGGTTAGGGTCTCACAGTTTAAGCAGTGTGAGCTATAAAAATTATAATAAAACAATATATTTCATTTCTGCTTGCTCAATTATTACCTTACATAATTTAATCATGTTTGAAGAAAATAGAGAAGTAATTAATGTAAGGGAAGCTATCCCATCTGACCATTCCATCGTAAGCACCTCTGTCAACAGGTCGATAGAACAACAATATAGGATGATTGTTTGGACTGCAATCAGAAGTCGGCAACGAGACCGTCGATAAACAACGTTTATATCTAGATGATCTTCAGGATTGCAGTCCAAGCAATTATCCTATATCTTTTTTATTACTGCTATAGGCTTTACGTCTACTATTTCAGGGTCGATAGAAAGCTATTTTCAAATTAGTAATAAATTGTTGCGAGATTGTGGATTAAAAACAAACGAGACCCGACAAATACAAAAAGAAATGACTGGAAAACAAATACGAAATGAATGAGATATAAAAGTGAGGATAGAAATCATCGTTACTTATTTATCGGCACTAGTCCACAAGCAATGAAATGTACTTGAAGACTTCAGTCTGGATCGAACCCATGTCTATCAACAGCGTAGATAAGGAACAAAACCAATGTTAACCCTTGTGTCAAATCTGTGGTTGGAACAGGTTCACAAGTCTCGATGCGCGTTAACATAGCGTCTGACTACGACAGACATAATAGATAAATTCGATTGTCCGCCATTTGAATGAAAATGAATAAATAAAAAATAAAAAAAGTTAGAAAATTGAACAGAAAGTCATAAATTTATTTTCAGTTGTTACAGGACAGGAAAACTCCGCGAAAGAGAGGAAGGAGCACAACGAGGGTAAAAAAAACCTTCGCATTAATTCGGGAGTAATATATTTATATGTCTGGTACGGTGACAGACCCGTAGACGGGTCGTACGTCTTTTCGAGCACAAAACAAAAGACGCATACAAGAAGAACTGTTTTAGTGGGATCTCGCCATTTGCCCCTCCCTCCCTCCCTCCCCCCGCCCACCCCCAACCCCACCCAAATCGTCACCATCAGCCCACCAAGATTTCTTCAGCATCTTTGCATCACAAGATTCGTTCGGATCCACAATCAAAAAACAATCCTCCTTGAGTTCTCTTCGTAAGGTCTTCGCGGTGCACAGAGTCTACCACAAAAGGCAGAACTGCAGAACCGTACGTACTGTATTTGGAAATCTAGACAAAAACTAATGCGGAAAAAACGGAAGCTGTGAACAAACACGCAACGACATTTATTTTTGCATGAATGACAAGACATAGCTCCAAACATGAAAGAGCAATTCAAGAATGTAGAGAAATTCAATACCGAGATAGATTCTAATTAGAGGCCATATTTTTAATCGTAGCTAACCAGAGACAGGAGTCAAAAAAGATTCTGAATGTTTTTTTTAACCGACTGTGGCTATGCTGGATGTGGTCTCAGGAGGAGATTCGTCCACGCATTGTCGAACAATGCAAAGAAAAAGGCTGACAAAGTGGTGGCGTCCCCCGAAATCACGTATTCCAAACAGCCGCGTCAAAGTTTAAACTGTCGCAATGGCTAGCTATAGTTCGGTCGGCATCCATATTCTATTCCCTATTTTGTCAATTTGATTTACAGGGTCGTCGGTGTGCACGAAAAACCATAGCCAAAAAAAGCATCGGAGAGAAGGGGGGAAAAAAAGTCTCCACACAAACAAATGTTATACAGACGCGTTTCGGGCGGCGATCACAGAAACTGCTGGATATGTATACGGGTATATATCCGATATTATTTATGAATAAATCTGGGTGGTCAAAAAATCCACGATACTGCTGTTTTTATCTGAACGAAAGAGCGGACATTTGCGATTTGCGAATTGCGCTCCCTAGGTCCTACAGAAATGACGGCCGCTTACATACATTATATTCCCGATGACGACAATCAAAAAGTTTTAGGACGCCTCCAAAACAGACTGAATAATAAATATATTTAACGAATGTAAACAAAACAAGGACTCCTACTTTTAGAGCGCTCATAAAATTCCCGAAAGGGCAAACAGTATGACCACCACAGAAATAGATAGATTTTTACATTCTCTTGCAGTACACTTACAAGAAATGAACCACTTCAACATCTGACAAAATATGGATCCGGACATCATAGTAAATGATGACTATGATATCAAACCTAACCAGGCCACACATCACCAACCAATCATCCGATTGGTTGAAAATTTATTAAGTCGTATTTTATTTTACAATTGTATCTCAATAAAGCATTTCTACAAAATATATTCTTTACAAGTTCGTATTCTTCAGTTTAGAAGAGATTCTAACCCAGACAAGCCAGCACACAATTCTCAAAATGAAGTCTAAGCAAATTAATAGTAATCCTAACATTTGACAAAAGCCATCTAGTGTGGGTGTTAAGAACGGACAAGCAATAACAAACCTTGTATAGGCCAAAATTTGTAGTTGAAAATATTGTTGTCAAGCCTCAACCCAACATTTTGAACTGGCCTTAAAATTACATTCGCCTACAACGCAGTGGGTGAGTTAGTGTCGCAAATATGGATAGAGAGAAACATAAGCCTAAGCCGAATTAGTAAAATAAAAACCGCCCTCGTGTATCTCTCTAAACACGGCGAGCGGAGGTCGGCTGTCCCCGCCGCATTTAATACCCGCGTTTCGCGCATGCATGGCTATGGCTATGGCAATGCCAGCTCTTCCTTATCATGCACAGGGTCCAACCCGCCACACCATCATCGCCTCATACATCCTCAAAAGACCACGTCTCCATGTGCGGAGGGACAACGTTTTCGTCGAGCACAACAACTTGAGAAGTCGCTGAAATCCACGTCAACGAAATAAGTAACTTGGGACAAGGAGACAGAATTGAAACTGCCGTACCAAGTGCTGGCAAAACGAAATTTTTGAAAGGATTACAAGAAATGTAGTTTGACAAATTATTGAAAAAAGACGAACAGAGTCGGCGAGTCTTTTTTCGTCCGGCGCTGCCCCGGAGACAACCCCTATTTTATTATATATTTCAAGTACGATCTTGCCTCTTCTTATATTTTTAAAATTATTGTTTTGTTCTCGTCCAGAGTTACAGTCTTTATTATTATCTATTGTTATGACTCGGAAATGGTGAATTCGGGACAGCACCGAATGAAGAAGACGAACCGAGCGGCGAACTCGGTTTTATAATATTTTAATATTATTTAATTTATTAAATATTATTGGGAGTCACCGATGAAAAAACAATATTGATGAGAAAGATTTGTAAGGACGTCTGGATGATATTAATCGGAACGACGGCGTCTACTATTATCTAATTATATTTTATTATTATTATTATTATTATTATAAATTAAATATTATTATAAAAGAGAGTTCGCCACTCGGTTCGGTCGTTCCGATTAATATCATCCAGACGTCCTAACAAATCTATCTCATCAATATTGTTTTTACATCGGTGACTCCCAACATTTTTTGGTTTTTGATAACGCTCTAAAAAAAAATTCACTTTTAAAAGTTTGGATATTATTATTTCGTCCATCCATCCATCGATGGAGCACGCAACAACAAAACTATCAATCCAAAAATATCTAGGACAGATCCAAATTTTCTCAATGTTTAAAATACTTCCTCGATTTGCACTTCCTCCTTCGAGCACAATTTTCCTGTCGATCATTTTCGGAAATGGTGGACTCGGGTCTCGAGAGAATGAGCGCTCGATGACATATGGGGCAGATCATATACAGTATACCTTCAACAAAACACCACGGTTTGGGGGGGGGGGGGGGGGGGGGGGGGGGGGG
>JAQGBY010004415.1:0-16697 GCA_034698785.1 Mycogona germanica | reverse complement strand
TTTTCGAGTCTTGCCAACTCGATCGTCGTCTTGCTCCCCCAGTCGAGTCCTGGGATTATCCGTATTTCCTTTTAAATATTATTTCAGACTAGAGAAATGAGCCCTTTTCGATCGGCTGTCAAAACATTTTCATGGCAGCGAAAGTATTTTCAATTTTTTTCAAACTCTTGTTTTGTGTATGAATAAAAAGATACGTTATATAATGTATAACAATATAAAAAATAATAAAATAAATACTGTCATTTTTGATTTGTCACTTGCTATAACTCATGGAAATGGCACCGCAAAACGTAACTAAAAAAATTGGATTCTCTAACGTTTGTCAATTTAAATATCTAATCTTTTCATAACGAAAATTTATTTTCTTACTATTCTGGTAAATAGTACTCTGAGGTATTGATTGAATGATAATTAGAAATTTGGGATCTAGTGTAACGAATGTTGCTGACAATAATGATAGCCCTTGATAGCGACAGCGCCAATTTGGCCAAGTGGAGGTGCCATATTTGAATTTTCCGGCGGATCGATGACAATGCTTAAAACTTTAACGACTGATATTTCGAGAAATACACAAAATCTAGATCTGAAATAACTCACACTTGACTATACATTTGCGCAACTATCTGCAGCTGAACTTTTATTCAATTTAGTTAAGCCGTTCGAAAGAAAATGCCAACGCGGATAGATTAAAGAAAAAAGATGACGACAAACTTTCAGGATTATAATATCGATATCGTTTGCATGTTTCACGGAATGTCGGCAGTTGCCAATTCCATTATTTGAATAGATAAGTGTTCAATTTTTTTTAAAGTTCTGAAACTTGTGTCGTCAGAAACTGAGTCGCAAAAAAAGTAAACGTCATGAAAATTTGGATACCGACGCGTGAGGTCGCTTTCGTCAGATTGACAGGTGCAGCCGAGCAAAACGTAAGACGGTGGAAAAGAGAACGCGATATTCAAACATAACGTCGGTGACATGTTCCATGAGTAGGTTGAGCCCCTTCCCACATAATCGTGACGCGTGTCAAGTCTCGTGGCCTTCTTCGAGAGAAGGTGTTGGATCGATATCTTGAGGACAGATGAGGTCATTGTCTCACTTGGAATGGCAACTCAAAATTAAATACAAAAATACTCGGTAGAGAGAGAGAGATCTCGAGTGCTGCGTTTATCGACCCATCTGCTACACAGACCAACTAACCGCACTATGCCCCATCAACCGCTCTGCTCACTGACCGCACCATCTGAACTTCAAACTCCACATTTTTTAGAACCACATCACCTGGGCGCTTTATCGAACGCCGATTTAGGGCACCTCGAAACCTACTGTACTATAACATAAGCCCCGTACCTGAATTGCCTGAGGTGTCTGAACGGGGTTTGTTTTGGTGCACACGAATAATAACGCGAAATTATATCCTCCGTAAAGTTTCTATTTTATACATGTACGAAAGTATACCGTTTCACGAAACTGGTTTCGATGTGCAGTGGGGAACCCGTTGGTGGCAGCTCGACATTTTATTCTAAATTAATGTGTGTGGTAGCGAAATAATGCGTGTTCGATTTTTTCCAACTCCCCCCCAGCAAAACTAAGCCAACGAGTTACAGTTCCGTACTAGACCCCTGGCAGGTTGATTTTAAATCTCATCCAATATGAGAAAGCTTTGCTGAAATACAGAGTAGTCGAATACTGGACACTTTGAAAACACTGAAAGCATCTATAGATGATCTCTGCTCACTCATAACATTTCAAAACTAATACATCACAGTAAATAGATGTATTTAACTAGACCTGTGTATGGTTTAGGATGGAAACCCGTCCCTGGAATAAGAAATTAATTCGTTGAACTACATGTCCAATGACGAAACAGTACGGGTCAGAGGCAGACGACGAATACCCAAGATGACTCGTTCACTCATTGTGTCGGTGATGATGGCGTTCACTGATGGACAGTTCCGAGGTCTGTAACTGTGTGTATTTCAACACTCTGAACTCATTGGTTAGGGTGTTTGCCATCTACGCACGTATCGCGGTTTCGATTCCAGCCGACACCTTCGGAATTTTTCGGGCGAGAGATATTCTTTTGCACACGCCCTCTCTCGGAATGGAAGTACTCCTTAAAATGTGACCTGCGCCTGTACGATATCAGGACACGTTAAAGATCCCTTTCCTATGACTAGCCTAGGTTAGGCAAAATTACCAGATCGCCCCCTGGGTGGAGGATTTTGAACCCGTCCACCGACAGTCCAACGGCCATCCGCATTCTAGTCTCGATGACTTCTTGCGCTCGAACTTTTAACGCGTCCAAACGGAGCAGTCACTTGCGTTTTCGCGCTAGCCTAGTTCTCGTAGTTGCTTTACGGGCGCGGTGGCAAAATTCAGTTTCACTTTTGTGACAGCTGCAAAACCGGGTGCCGAACGCGCCACTACATGTACTACTACCGTTCTACGAAGCTCTCTCTCTCTTTCTCTTTTCAACCCCACCACCATTTGGCGCGGGCGGGCTGACGTTCCAGGCAGCCGTACACGCATGCATGAACATACATATAAATGCGACGCGGATATTGAAATTATTCTAATGGTGGGGTGGGAATGAGGGGGTGTACAAATGGGGGGTGGCGCCGACTTCGGCAAAGCGAAGTTATTGGTGCGAGGGGGGAAAAATGGTGGCGCTATGTCAATGTTACCACCAGCCGCCACGTCGTGAAAAAATGTGGGGGCGACCTGTGAACCATCACATTGGTGCCAAATTTAGCTACACATTTAAAAAAACTTCATTGTATTAATGTGATTCCATCGTTTTTAATTGTTTCTTTTTCCATGACTTCCTCAGTGGCACTGATCATCAAGTACCAGAAGTGATGTAAGATGTTGGGAAGGGGTTGTCGTCGGTGCGTGCTCTCAAAGATCATACAAAAAATGTGGGGGCGACCCGTGAACATTCACATTGGTGCCAAATTTAGCTACACATTTAAAAAAACTATTAATGTGATTCCATCTTTTTTAATTGTTTCTTTTTCCATGACTTCCTCACTGGCACTGATCATCAAGTAGTTCCAGAAATGATGTAAGATGTTGGAAATGGGGTTGTCGCCGGTGCGTGCTCTCAGAGATCACACAATTGAAGTCACCTAGAGGATATAATTTTTGAGTTCACCAATCATCGGCGTAGGGTTAAGTCAAATTGTCATTCCAAAAAAAGACGTAGGAGTCTTCCAACCACTTAAATAGGGTTCCGCAAAGTGACTACTTTTTTTTCGCGGTTTGGGGATGAAGTGGGCGACGTTAGGTAAAGGTGAGCTCATGGTGCGGGGTAGGTAAGAGTTGAACGGAGATCTCTCGCCGAGGTGCAGGAGAATGGGGACGCTTGGCGAGAGGGCATCCAAAAAACCAAAGATGCCACTTAGGCAGATTGGATTCGTAAGAGCACCTTTTGTACGGCGCGAAAAAGCCGAGTAGCCATCTTTCGGGGGTTTGGGGTTGGTGGTGCGTGCGAAATTGATTTCATTCTACGTCGTTCATTGCTTTCGGTTATCCGCGGTGGTGAATCCTCTCCGCTGGCGGTGGTGGCGCGGCAGTTGGCGGTGTTAACAGAAGGGCAAAAGGTCGTTAGCGCTGGTTGGCATAATGCTCGTAAGTCGTTGCTGGTTAAAGAGGAGAGCGTTGAATCTGAAATATTTTTTTCTTTGTCGAAGTCAAATTATACAGTGTGAGTACTATTTAAAAAGGAGAACTAAATTTGAATCAGTTCCTCTTTTTAGTACTCTTACTGCAAATAGAGTGACGCAATTCTATGATAAAACGCCCTCTGGATTTGTGGCGCTGTTGGGCTCGTGCACAGAAACGATCCTGATTATTTTGAGCGCCACCTAGCGAACAATAATGCGTCCTTGTTGGATATTTGTTATGCGTTTGCTATTACAAAACACACTTTGCCTAAATTTCAGCAGTGTCAAGAAACGTAGAACTTGCAGGTTTAAAAAATCCATATAGGCGACAGCATTTATCTCACTGCTCTTTAAATTGCATTTAAATCTCGCTAATAATTTGTATTGATAATTTATTCTCATTTCTATTATAGGTAAGTCGAGCAATTTCAACTTTTTCCGCTAACAACCATCCAATAGCGGCTCCTTAAAAATTGTGGTAAGTTCAGTCTTGAATGTTTTGATGATGGCATGTTAAAACCTAGATTTAGTCCTTGACATTCGAATTTAAATGGAAGTTTATTACCATTCGATGATAACATCAAATCGCGTCCTCTTCCAGATTCCTATTTTCTTCTGAATTTCTGTTCGCAATAAATTGCAATATTATTCTAGATTTCGTGTAGATCCACATACAGTACAGATTGTGGCATCTCTCTGAAGGCGACAGGCGCAGCGTTTCTGTAATCCCCTTTTCCTTTGCAATCAGATATACGCACCAGCGTCTAAACCCAGTATATAGCTCTCTCTCTTCTTTCACACTCCCTTCTCTCCACTGTTAATTAGCAGATGTATTACTATCTATGCACAATCGCTCGAGATGAGAATGCAAGACCCCTCTTATTGGATTTCGAATATGCCGTTGTCGTGTGGGATGGATCCTTACATAATTAAGCCCCGCCATTCATACCAGGCGACATCGCAGGCTAATCTCCTGGCTAACGGGTGCCTATGAATCCTTGCCTCCTGTACCCCTGAGATCGCATCTTGTTAAGTGGTTGCTGTTTTATAAAGAGACAAAACAAAAATTTGGGTTTTGTTCCTGTTGTTAAAAAATTGGATTTGTTATCCTCTTGAAAAAATTAGATCTAATCTTCATTTGAAAAGCAACTTTATTCCTGGTTTAAAAGCTCGCCTAATGAAGCACTTGATTGCTTACCATCGTGAGGACTTATAAATTTCTTTCCTAGCCATCAATTTGAAAGTCTCTTAAATGCCCTTGTAGAACAAGCCTGAATATGGTTAATCCCTTTATTTAGAAAACTGAAGTTAATGAGATAGGGTTGAATGGATAGCTCGTTTTGAATATATCGGCGTTTTCTACTACTATTGAAGTTAATGGTTAACAACTAAAAACCTATTTAAAAAAACAAGGAGTGAGGTCGGTTAAATGTTGATTGCTAGTTTTCAAGAATATCTTACACTGTACTTCTGGTTTTAGTATTGTTGAGATCCATTCGTAGTTAATAATAGTTGTTGATCTTCCTAATAAAGCTAGGAAAGGCGAGACAAAAATAAATTCGTCTTGAGTGAAACACTGGTAAAGATCTTGCTACTTACTAATGTTATAAGGTACGTTCCGTTGTTTGGATGTTGGAGTTGGTTGGTTATTTGTTCTTTTCCAATAATCCATCCATATTATCGTTGGTTCTTCCTATTATAATTACATTTTATGATTTGAGTGAGTGCCGTACTTGAGAAAAAATAAATGTAGTATTTGACGTGATCATTTCAAAAGCTTCTCTAATGACAGTCTTGAGAAATGGGTCGTTTCGCTCGGCTGTCCCCGTCATGGCAGCGAAAGTTTCTCTAGTAGTTTTTAAAACTCTGCATAACTCTGTATGATTCGTAAGATATGTTGTAACACTGTAGTTGTAGATTAGTCACGTGCTATGACGTCGTAGCAATGGCGCCGCAACACGTGAGATTAAGATTTTATTTAAGATTCCCAAACGTTTGACAATTTCAATATATAATCTTTTCATAACGTAAGCGTATTTTCTTCCTATTCTGCGAAGTTCAACTAGTATTCAGAGGTATTAATAGAATAATAATTAGAAATTTGGAATTTAGGGTGGAAAATGTCGTTGGCATCAATGGTAGCACGTGATTGGTGTTCGATTGTTCAGCATCATTTTGATCAAATGGAGACGCCATATTTGAATTTTCCGGCGAAAGCGATGGCAAGGCTTGAAACTTGAACGACAGATTTCTCAAGAAATACACAAAATCAAGATTAGAAACAGCTAACACTCGACTACAAACTTGCAGAACTATCTACAGCTCAAATTTTATTTAATTTCGTTAAACCGTTCGTTAGTAAACGCCTTATCACATAGTTTAAAGACAAAATACTTTGGAAAGGTGTCATTCAGGTTTGTAATGTAGATTTCGCAATCTCTTAAATCTTACGATTTCGGAACAAATTTCTGACGTAATTCCTGATATATATATCTTGGACGTCTTTTATGGCTTGCAAGACGTGGCGAGTCACGTACTCATGGACTCAGGAGGGATCGCATAGGCTTAGGATACGAAGATGTAAACAAAACGGTATCAAGACAACGTCCTCCGTTATATAGCCTCCATAATTTACACGATTATGGAATTTGATGAGGTGTTTAGTGTTCAGCATCCAGATCCAGTCTTATTATAACGGTATTATTATTATTACGATATGCGATTCGATATTGGCACTTCATGCGCTGGCGCGCATCCGGACTGCCACGAATCGCTGGAGACCGCTATCTAGGATAGGCAGGCCGTTCGGCTGTTGATTATACTGGAGAGGCGAACGCTAGGAATGCGAACATCTAATAGGACGGTGGACACCGACCTTGTCTCTCATCTTATATTATTTATATTTCTTTTTCTGGATGCAATCGCTGCTTCTGAGGCACAAAACATAGAGATTTTGTTTGATACTCCTTACTAAATTATTTCTTGCTTAAGACGATGTGACTACGTGACATGAGGTGAGTCCTAACTTTATCGATGTTAATGTCCCATTAGTCATATTCTACTTTTTGTTGTTGCTACCAATCAACTGTAGTCAACCGCACTACTGGAGTTACGTCCCCTCATGGTGCTTAGGCACTGTGTGAGGGGGAACAACCAGTACACCGGGATCGAAATTTTCGAAAGCCCGCTCCGGGAATCGATCCCGGGACCGCCGAAACCACAGTCAGTACTTGTAAATTGACATGAACATTCAACAGAATTTGATACGGTTGATTGAAACGTTGCAATTTTTCTTGTACTTTGTATATATTGAAAATTAATTCGAATTAGCAAATTGACAATCTGAGTGATTAATTTAAATAGTAATATGACTTGGTGAACGTAATTTAAATTTCGTTCGATTTAACAATTTTTTGTTGTTTGATTTAAGCGAACTGAATTCTAATCTTTGCTTAGCAAGTTGACAACATTGTTTTAATTTAACAAGTTTGAATTAAATTACAATTACAATATGTACCCACAAGCAGCCCCAAATGGGGCCCCAAACGACCAGTTAAGGGAAAAAGTGTGGTTATCCTAACAGGCTCTTGACTTGATACTCATTAAGGCTATTCCACAGTCGACACACTCTGGGGAAATAGGAGTTGAAGGACGAGTCACATCTACAATGCAGCTCCTGAATTATTTTAGTATTTCTCGTTCTTCTACATCTAGTCTCACAATTTCCCCAATTCAGAATGCGAGCCAGAAGCCCAATATTGGTCGCTTTTCAACGATCCTCTAACGATTCCCATCCCAATGTTGATTCACATTTATTCATTGAAATATCAGTTATACATATTGTGCCATTTCAATATCATCGATTGAGCAACTCGAAAGCCAAATCTCACAAAGCAATTGACGATCAGTTAAGAGTTATTACAAAATCAATATCAGTCAGCAGGCATTTGATAGGACGTCTTTGGAATTTAATAATCAAAATTAAAATTATACTTGGAGCTCGCCACTAGTCAGTTCGTCCTTTTCTTTCGACGATGCCCCCCCCGATCTCATCCATTTTCATTATTCAAAAACAGTCAGTTTATACAAATGAAATTGTGAATTTCTGTTATTCTTTTATCAATTTGAGAACGTCATTTTAATATGAATTTTTCTTCGTGCTCGTATTCTTTACTTCCATGATTCCATGGTTTGAACAAGTGAAGACGAAGATACGTGGGCGTTGTCTCGCAACTGATGTTCATTAGCAGTATCCAAGGTCGGGGATCATCGTGGTAGACAGAGTGTGAGATTGGAGACTGTATCATCATCTCGATAGTTATACGAGTCTTGTAATGCCGACGTGCCCGAACCTTAAATTGCCTCTGCCCGCGTTAGAGATGCGTCTGGAGTCTGTAGCGATCTCACCACTGGTCCACCGCCGTTGACGCTTAATCTTAACCCCGGAGAACTATGGTATTTGAAGAAGAAGCGGCGAAAATGCGGGAAAAGTGCTAGAAAGAAATACCCAGCGGAGGATTCCACGAGATGAAAAGTTAGGCTTTGGATCTGTTGATCTGTCCAGATCTATGTTCAGGTTCTACCTGGATCGTCTTTTGTTGTCTTTACATTATGTTTACAAATATTTCTTAACAGAAACAACAAGTACAGGTACAACATAAATTAAGATACAATATATTCCTGGTCGCAGGCTACTATGATTATTCGTGTACTTTGAAAACGTTACGGCGATGTGACCGCTGAGGTGACCGGAATTCACCTTGTTTGACATCTCCAACTTGGTCATTTGAAATATCTCCTCGAATTGGAATTCTCCCAAACAGAATGAGCGGAAACGTAAAAATGGGGAAATTGTAAATAAGGTTTAACAGATTCGAGGGTTAGTTAGTGAGGGTTGGTAAACAGGATCTCTCATTGGACAATGTGTGGTGGCGACACAGGTTGTGTGACACTGTTGACGTCACAACTTAAGCATAATCTTGATGGCAGAAATGTGATTTACAGCTTTAAAAAGAATCAGTCTAATCGAGATTTCACGATGATCTCGTGTGACTTAGGGTACATAACGCGGGTTCGATTCCCGGCCGATACCTCTGAAATTTTTCGAGCGAATGAGATTCCTAAACACGCCTTCCTTCGGAATTGAAGGAAAGCCGAGAGAACCAAGGGATTCGTGCCTATACGATATCAGGCACACGTTAAAGATCCCTACTCCTGGACTAGACAAAATTCCCGGGTCGACTCCTGAAGAGGTTTTATGGAGAACACGTTGGTGGACTTCCTTAACCGATATAGTCTTCTGTTCATTGCCCGCACCCAAAAATCGTGAACTCTGATATGATTTTCACCACATTAATTAAAATTCAACCAGTTTTCTTTCCCTGAATGTCCAGTTTGATGAATATCCAGCTTTTTACGAAGGAAAAAGGAAATAAACTGGTTGAATTTTAAAAAATGTGGTCCGTGTTTACGATTTTTGGGTGCGGACGATGAATAGAATTCGAGATTTCAAGACGATATTTATGTGAATGACTTTATTAAGACCAAAACAGGTCTTGGCTCTGCAACAAAAAATGTTAAATAAATTGTTTAAAATTTTATTACCACGCGAGAATTGACGAAATTTTCGTTCGACTTGTTTAACGAATGGAATGGCTGAGACGGGTCACGTCTATACTTTAGCGAATCGCCTCCTTAAGTCAATTTTGTTGCAGTATAGTTTCGTCCGATCATAATGTACAGGCTGAGGTGTTCTGATTATCACCAGCCATCCTCCACTTTTTTCGTCCGTAGAAACCCGGTCCTCCATTGAAAATGGTTGCCATGGTTACTAGCGTCGTGTCTTTGGTGGTGGACCCGGAGATAAACCGCTCCCACTCTCTCTCTCTTTCCGCTCGCCCGAAAGATGAGGTGAAGTGTGGCAATTTGGACGGGCGCTAATTGGAGGTGTAGGACCCCATCAAACGGTACCCGATGATCGCATAAATCCGTTATCCTGTTTGCGTTCGCGCCGTTAGGCGATGTGATGTCGGCACAATCTCGCGAGGGGGAGGTTCGACCGAATGATTAACCCTATTGCCCGAGCCGCCTATTTTCTTCAACACATTCTCAAACACGTTTCTCTCTCTCTCTCTCTCTCTCTCTCTCTCTCTCTTCCCCCCACCCCCAACAATTTCGTTTTTCTGGGTTGTCTAATATTTAACGGCCGCTGTTGCGATGAGACGTCTGCCCACGGATCAGAGGGGTCGTGGGCTCGAATCGGTTCTGCTTCACCAATCTGGCATTGTGGACATTGGTAGAGGTGGCTGGAGTGGGCATGGATCAGAGTCGATGGTGGGATCTTCTGTCAAAATATTGATTGCAATAAATCTGGGGAATAAAATTGCTATCTGGTAATTAGCTTATACTGTAACTGTTGGCAATATTGCGCCTTCTGTTGTCTTCGAGTTTCTAGATAGTTTATATCAGCAAATTGGCTAGCCTTTGATGCAGCGCCTCTGGAGGCGATAAATGAAACCAAATGGTTTTGTCAAGCTGACCAACTCTAACTCGAAACAATGGTTTAACTTATAATGGTTAGTACTCAATAATCAGTTGTTCTGGCTGTTTGCACTACGTCTTGCAGCGCCATCATCGTCACGGTCACGATGGCTCCGAGAATACAAAAACTGAATCCCAAAATTGTCACTCAATGGTTAATGACGAAAGCGCCATCTAAGGATAAACTGATTATCCCAATGAACTTCGAGGTCCTAGAAACATCTACCCATTGATACACGACTGAAAACTCTATGGTGGATTCGAGCCGTTTTTGATGACGCTGTCGTGAACCCAACAACTGTCGTTCATCAGTCTCGCCACTTGGGGTCGCTACTAATACCTTTTTACTGACAAAACCACAGTGATATCGAAAAGGACTTCTGCACTCTAGACCATCTATTCCCTCTGGAACGCTCCATCTTGGCGATGGCGAGGGCTTGTTAGGACCCTGTACAATTCGTCTCTCCGTACACGGAGTCGTGTGTTGACACAGCGCCGCTGAACAAATAGTTGGATCCGGCCCAGACGCGTCGGTGCCGGACGAGGTTTCGACGGATTTTGGCACCAACCAGCCAACCAGTTTGTTTATTCGTCTCAAGTGGGCTCTGCCACTGTACTAGTAACATACACACACATACATAGACACACATACTCGAGTATACACATAGCGCGCGAGCGACGAACCGATCGAGCTCCCTTGATTAAATAACAAAACTTTGATGAACTTTGTCTGCGTTTTAACGGCTACCAGAGTGTTTGCGTTTTACGGCAATCTCCGGGGTATGTTGGAAGTTGGGCACACTTTGGTTATCCTTTTGCATTTACTAACAGTCTGTACCTGTTTAATATAAACGCCGGTTTTAAAATGCATTCGTATTTTTAATTAGTGAAAGTGCCACAGAGAACCTCATATAAAACACAGTTTATCAGTCACGCGCAAAAATGGATGCAACGAAAGCATTCCGCGAGTCCATTTACGGCAATTACACGCAAGGGGCGTTTAAACATTGAAATAAAAAATCTTTAATGTTGATTTTGCATTGTTTATCATGTTTGTTACTTTACAACAACATAAAATATCACACAAACATGATCACTTTTTTAATCAAATACAATATTTGGTCATAAATTCGTAGTTTTCGCTAGAAGTCGGAATAGTAAATCAAGTACTGTACCGTTTTAAAGATGACACTGCTTATTTCTATTTCTATTTTTTAGTTTCGTTGACGGAATTTTTAGCACCGAGGTCTTCGATACGTTCATTTTTAAGGGTTAATGTAGCGACTAAAAATTCTCCGAATTTGTCTAAATTTCTGAGAAAATTTTAATAAATGATGAGGGGATCGGGGCAAAGAGAATTTTGGGAAAATCACTGGTTGGTTTATCCAATTTTTAGAAAAGTGCATTTCATTTTCCTTTTTATATACATAGAAAAAGGAATGCGGTGCCTTGGGAATTTAATAATATCAATATATACCAGTTTATAAAAATTTTTGTGCGGAAGAAAAGGTTCGAATTTTTATAGATAACGTAAGTCTCTGGCATCTTATATTATTGTCCAATATAAGATCAGCAGAGCGATGTGGCATTACTTTAACAATTGGAACGATTTACATTGATGGGATCATTAAGAAAAAACATTTAAAAAAATCATTAAGAAAAAAGACAGCAAATGACTTAAAAACTCGTTTTAAGTCGTAACAATTAATCGTGTATATCGCCTGGCTTTTGGTGTCATCTGCTTCAAACGCGACGACAACCAAAGTGCCAATGGCAATTGAAACATTGATTTTGCGCATTCGTAGGTCCTTTCCGTATTAACAAGCCAGTTATTGCTATTTCTATTTACGCAGAATTGCATGAGTCAATATTTAGTCGCCCAGCATTTCGAAAAGCATCAAATCTATAATCAATTTTGCTCCTTCCTGTTAGCACTGCCATAGTGTGAAAAATGATAAAAGTTCATCTCGTACAAGCAAAATTGTTGATTTAAATATGATTGAATGTGAGGAAATTGAAATTAAGGTTTGAACTGCCCCCAGCGCACCCAACGAAAATATCGTACGCCCCCACTATAACATTTATGACCCTCTGAATAAGTTATGCAAATACAATATTTACTACGAGCGATATGCAATAAAATAATCCCGAATATCGAACAAGGTTTACTGCACTGAATGCATTTCCCCTATGCAAATTCAGAGTAATATAAATATTATTTTGTCCGGTATTGCATAATATTTAAGTTAGTTTTAATTTCTCATTTATTGTAGACTAAATTTACCTATTAAAATAAATTCAATTAACTTATATGAATTTCTCTCGAAACAGCCACGGTATACTACAGAACCCAATTTAATCGTTCGTTTTGTAATTCAGTTTTAAGTTAATTTAGGTTTTAGTTTTCAATAAAGCCAGTTGTGAACCAGTTGACGGGGATAACCTTTATTTTAAGAACGTCGTGCGCGATGAGACAATTGTTCCCCGTTAAGCAGCGCAGTGTGGTTTACACTCGCAGTTAAGCAAAACTATTCCCATTTAATAGACTGCCTAGTACAGTGTGTGTGTATCTCTTCGGGTATAACGCCTTCGCGCTTTTACGATCCAATTTCATTTTAATGTTGGCGAAAGTTATCTCCGTTGTAAGGTCTACGTCTTCCTCCACAACGACCACCACCACCAAGATGCAAGCTGTAAGCCCTGAGAAAAATGTTGGCCGCACGCAATTTTGAAACACCCCAAAAATAAATCTCGAATCGCTGACCATTTAAAGAAAGAGGACAACTTGCAAAATTTCGTTTTTCTTATTCCATAATGGCCCCACTTGGACTTGACGGAAAATAAAGTTACTGCCGCTTTACAGTGTAATATAGAACGTGTCCCGGTTGGTTATTTTATACAGATGAGACAACTATTTTAGACGCGCCATCTAGTGGGAATGGGAGGTGCCAATACAAACAAGATGGCCTGGTTCGGATCTGCCGATGCCGGGTAAAAATGTATCTTTAATGCCGTCCGCCCTGCGGCCTGCAGACCGGGCAGGTCGGGCGCGCTAAACCGGAAGTGCTACCCGCGCCATCCCACCGGATGTTGACACGGTACTTCCGGTTTTCTATTCTTTCCTGTATAACAATATTACGGACGCGCGCCAATATGCTCGCGCCGAAAATTAGGGCCGACGATAAATTTCGAGCTTAGCACCACCAACCAGGATGGCCTAGTCCCTTGTTTTATCAGGGGGGCGACGTCCGCGTATGAATACGAAGTTCTCTCTTTAAGAAGTGTGGAGACATGGGGAGAAGTCCACGATTAATGGTGGTTCGGTTTTTATTTGTTCGGAAGTCGGACCTAAACGTGGGAATGACATTAGTTCGTTAGGACTGGACTGGGCCGATGTCAACTAGCCGAGTCAACTAGAAGCGGTCGTTGACAATTCTGGACACGGACTTAATCTCCAGTTTATGTGGGCTCTAACGCGTTGGGATTATTTATTCATTGGGTGTTATAACTCGGAAGTTCGCAATTCTGTTTCAAATAACTTTACATTCAAATTGAAATTAAATTATTTATGAAACAGTACTCTTGCGAATGAAATAATTTCATTTTAGAATTTCATTACTCTGAGTAGCGAAAAGCATCAATATTTTATTTTTAAAATGTGTCCTGGTGCTGTATTACGAATATTTTAATCATACGTCAAACTAATGTACAGTAGTGCATACATGTGTCATGATAAAGTTTATTTTAAAAATCTAAACTTCTAATTTTGACTAGTGACGTCACGTGTTAGATCCAAACAAATTATACGAAACTCTAAGAAATTTCAATCCCGTGTTGACATGATTTTGGCTGAAAATTTAGGATTCTCAGTTTTAAAATAAACAATCGATTATTCATTTAAAATAGATTTGACAAAATTCTAAATTATTTGGACTATTCCTTACCATAGAATATTTTTTCAAAAGCATTTTTGACTTCAGGTTGATCATTGGTCATCTTTAGAAAATGTTTTTGAGGTACAGTTAAATTTTTAAAAATTTGGGCTATTCTTTACCATAGAAGTTTTTTTTTTCAAAAGCATTTTTGACTTCCGGTTGATCATTGGTCATCTTTAGAAAATGTTTTTGAGGTACAGTTAAATTTTTAAAAATTTGGGCTATTCCTTATCATAGAAGTTTTTTTTTCAAAAGCATTTTTGACTTCCGGTTGATCATTGGTCATCTTTAGAAAATGTTTTTGAGATGCAGTTAAATTTTTAAAAATTTGGGCTACCACTAAATAAGGATCTTAAAGAAAGGATCTAAATAAGGACTTTAGGATCGTCACTAAATATACATGACGAGAAACTGCATAATCCAAATCGGGGAAGTAAGACATCTTGATAGATCCAAATATCCCCGATTCTTTTTTCCCTTGATCAAACTTGACTTTCGTTCAATATGTGCCGACCGACTCCTCCTTTTAGGCTTCTCGCTTTTGCATTCCGCCAATGACGATTGTGAATAGCAACGAGATAATGGCTCGTCAGAGCGTGCTGCCGAGGTCGCATACACAGAAAGCAAGAGCACAAAGACTGGTGGGAGGAAAAGGGGGAAAAAATAAAGAAAGGTGCGGAACTTGTGATAGAATGGTTCTTATATCCATAAATGACCGCCGCGGGCTAGTACAGAGTATAGTGCGGATATTGAGATCGAGGCCTGGAGATCCGTGCCCCAGAGATGAGGGTCGTCCAACACCGCGGCCCTCAAATCAATATTTTCTATCCTATATAATAAATGCATAAACCATTATAAAATAAATATATTCTAATTCTATGAATGGGGATAGGAGTCGTTGGTAGTATTAACTAAAACGATGGGAATTGCAGGGCTACAATTAGAAACTCGGCAAGGAAGATAGTCTTAAAGGAATTTTAAAACTTCTTCTCGAAGATAAGAAAATTAAGACACTGAAGATTTGCGAAACACAAAGACAAACGTAAGAACTCACCCAAGACTTTCGTCACAACCCAATAATTTAAAAATAAAAATGATTTTTTACCATATATATAGATAGCCAGAAATATATTAAAAAAATTCAAGTTGTAACTAAAGTCTTGGATGAGTTCTTACGTTTGTCTTTGTGTTTCGCAAATCTACATTTTCTTATTCAAGAATAGTAGATATGGAACCGATATAAAAAATAATAAAAATATGTGGTCTGCAATCAAGAATCGGTAACATGATCGTCAATAAACTAAGTTTACATCTGATCTTCACGAATTCAAATTGAAATTCTTTATTTTTTGTCCTCTTAAATGTTTTAATTCTCATGCATTTTCTTAATTTTCTTATCTTCGAGATGAAGTTTTAAATTTCCGTTAAGGTTTTACATTTTTCGTTGCCGAGTTTCTAATTGTAGTCCTGCAATTCCCATCGTATTTTCATATTCTAATTGGTGTTTACATGTTCAGAGATGTGTCCAGATTAATAATCTCAAATTTACAGCTTTACAATCTAAATTGTATTTATAATAAGTGCATAACAAATTATTTATGAACAATCATGGTATGCTTATATGAATTTTGTATACGTCACATTATACGGAACAATAGAAAATATGTTTTGATGTTGATCTGATATTGGAATTATTTGATTTGCAAATCTGATTATGCTCAATCCGAGAATAGGGGTTTTCGAAAATGGGTTAATTACATTCAGACCATAACATCTCAAATTTCCAAATCGGTTATCTGAATTGTTTTATTTGGATAAAGTTGCACGTTAGAGCGCCATGGTCGTTCTTTAAATAAATAACCGGAGTCTGTTGACGTCACCGAGTCCGTAAGGAGTAACTAACAAATTGGTCACAAATATCTCTACCACCTCTCAAGTGTTTGCCGAAGAACTATCTGTTGGCAATCTCAAATACAAGAGGTGTGGCCCTGAATTTCTTAACACACACACATCTCGTCCGCCATTTTCCACCCGCCACACCCACCCTCAATCCCTGGCCCGACCAACCCTCCCCCCGCCCCCCAACGGACTTGTTTGTTTGAAGACAGGCCCGTGTAAACGCGCGCCGTTAAGTCGATTCGAAGACGTTGGACTGCACCACCTACGCGTGTGTAGGCAAAACTGAGTTGGGCTTCAAGTGGAAGGATTTTGGGGATTGGACTGTAGACGGGTCAGTCAAGTGGACACTACTCCGTGCCATCTTCAGCATCCGGTATAAAAATAAGCTAAGAAGTATCAAGATTTTATAGACGTTTTTGAGATTCTTTGTTTCGTATAAAAATTGCAAGACTTGTGATGAAGAATCTGATTGATCCTGTGTTGGCGACTCTCTTGATTTCTTGACAGAATCCTAATTAACTTTATCCTCTAATTAATTCAACCCCCCAATTTCTGATTTTAGCACAAACTAATTTGTCCCATAATAAAATAATCATAATAAATTCATAACGAATTCATAATGAAGTAGTCTCCGGGCCAGCACCGGACGAAAAACGAC
>JAQGBY010004414.1:0-16698 GCA_034698785.1 Mycogona germanica | reverse complement strand
AGGCGCGTTAAGGAATTTCTCTCGCCCGAAAAATTCCGAAGGTGTCGGCCGGAATCGAAACCGCGATCACGGGCTTTGAGGCGAACGCCCCTGATTCAATTCCCTCGATTTTGGTCACCAGCCTCACATTGCATTTATATCGGCAAACCGAACAATGTTATTAATGCAGATGTCTTTCACTCAAATCCGGGAATACCTTTCAATATTTGAAAATATCTTGCAATCGCTTTAGCTGTGTTATCCTAGTTTATTAAGAATGTCGCTACATTTAATTAATATAAGAAAAAGGGAGTTGTTATTTGTTTCAGATTGCCACATGCTTCCAAAGTCAAATATAAAATACGAGTCAAATATAAAATACCGGGCCAATTTTGAATGTTGTTGGGACCTGTTTTTTCCCCCTCTATCTATTTTCCAAATGGTTGCTGTTTTTGTGCTCGATTCAGCAAAGCGATACCTCTTTGCGTAAACGAGCCCACATAAAAAACCTAATTTATACTTTCATGGTTTGTCCGGTGAATTCCCGAACTTTTGAATTGACACACTAACATGCTGCGCACCCGACGATGATCCTTGTTCAGAAATGACCTGTAACGTTAGTGGTCGAAAATTCGTTCTACTATTCGTGAGGCAGCTGAAGAACTGCCAACAGCTGGCTTACATAACAGGTCGACGTTCTTAGTCGATAGACTCGATAAAAGAAAATTCGTTAGCGAATTTGATCGGTATCCCGAAGAAAGCGTTCCAGAGAAATGTTTTGAAGAATGGAAGAATTAACAAGAGGGGGTAGAAGTCGATGGAGTAAATATTATAAAGAAATAAAGATTGCGTCCATTCAATCTTTATTTCTTTATTGGAAGAATTAAAGTTGGAAGCGGTGTGGAGAGGGCAAGTTCGGGAATTTGCCGGACACCCCTCGTACTCACATCATACATTATTTAGGTCTCGTTCGATTTTCAGATTAATTTATGGACACCCAATTGCGTATGCAGGCCGACAGTGCTCAAGACACGCTATAATTACGTGAATTATACGTTAGGCACGGTAGGAGAATGGCTGCAGCTATTATTTGGGTGGGCTCGTTTTTAAATGAAAACAATATTTAAAAAAAAATGTATTTGCAAATATGTTCGCCTGTAAAGTCCGTTATGAAATTTGATTTTTGTTGTTTTTATTTGAATAGGCGATTCCCGGATAAATTAATTTTGAGCCAAGATTGATGATTATTGTCTTATTATACCAAAAAAATCGTATACACTTGCTCGTTTCCTGTATTTCTTTAATATCTTTTTTGAATTTATTTGAGTAAAGTTATATTGCATTTATATTTACAGATGTTTTTCTTTCATTAAATCGTTCAAAATTTGTCTAGATTCTGTGAAAATCGTTAAATCGATATCTAAGATTCTTTTTCATTTTAAATGATCGATGATCTTAATCTTAAAAGATGAAAAAGTCCTCCTGAATTTGGAAAGGTATTGCCCGATTTGAGATAATATGGCTTCAAACCAGGAAGCAACTTTAAAAGGAATTTTAAGCCAGTGCTATTTTTGCACATTTGTTCAGTGAACGAGCCAATAATAACAATAAGAAGTATTTGTTAGAAAACTACAGAGTATGCTACAATTAAAGGATTTTGTTATTTTGGATTTGTTACAGGTAGAGCAAAGATTATGAGAATTAATCCATACACATGTTCGGGGATTTTATCATTTGCTCTATTGTCCTACCGAAGTTTCAAATACCATATGCGCGTGTTTTTTCTGTTGCGATGCTGCAAACCGAAATTCTAAAGAGCCGGTATTAGCGCATCCGGAAATAGGAGTTGCGTTGAATCTCACAAAAAAGCGCAACAGATGAACTCGCACAATGGGTCGCTCGCGAATAAGATTAAATCTGTCAAAGAGATTGTAGAGGCCAATGATACGGTTTCATTAGGGGGAGACCAAGTCGTGCGTGCACCCGACTCGACACAACAAAGCCCCCACGCATGGTTAACGAATATCATTTTCGTCAAGTCAGTTTCTTGAAATCCGATCTTTGCTTTATCACTAGGTGGTGCTGCTCTAGTTGTGTAATAGGACGATTTCCAATTGGTCGCTGGAGAAAATACTATGCGGCCTTGCTACCGATACCCAGATGTTTTCAATATTACCACTATATGATATTTTAAATGGCAGATATCAACGGATGTTGCAATCCCTAAACCATAGGGGAATAGTTGCAATCCCCCAAAACATTGGGGAAGCTGGCCGCGACCAGACAGATATCTAAAATATCTATCGATATGGTTTGGGGAAAAACGCCTCATTTTTAATTCCTGACATCATTAACTTCAGTTGCAAAGCGCAAAAATATTTTTAAAATGGTGTTTGAAATTTGTGTGCGTAATTTAGGCGCGCAAGAAAATTAGATCTGTTGGCTTTAACCACTATTTTTAATTATAAAGTGGTGCATCTTCACTGCGCTGTTTCAGACAACGTTTTCCAATGCATTTTTCTGAAGGGGGAAACAAGAAATGGCTGGTCCACGTGTAATAAGCCTATTATCGGCGTCAAATCAAAGCGATTTCCCAGAAGTGATCATCCCTGTGTTATTATGATGGCGGTTTGGGCGCCGGGGGCGACACAACCGGTGACCAACAAAATTGGCGGGCGTACGCTTTGCAAAAGGGAAACGAAGACCCCACAACATAGAAAATGCAAGGTGTGTCGCACCTGCGATCAGGGGGCTCGTGTCGTCTGTTTCCGTGCATGCTTTCCTTGGAACAATTCAACACATTCGCTGCTTTGCATCACAGATATGGAACCTATCAGATACTTCGCTGTCGTGTCGGATATATACCCCCGATATACCGGACAGGTGCGAGTGTGTCGCGAAATACGTGGAGCAAGAACAATTGGTACCTTTGTCACAATGGCTAAGCATTTACTTAGCCAAAGCGTATGCTTGAGTAGGTTACATTGAAACATGGAACCAAATCGGCGAATCGGTGCTTCGACAAGAAAACACTGCACTTTCTCGAATTGGCAATTTGCCCTCAAATGTGCTTCAGAGGGGTGCGTTTGACTTTCAACACCATTTATCCACATGATCTGAATTTCAGGAAAGCACCTGCAATCTCGAAGTCCTACTTTCCTTAATCTCAAGAGCAAATTCGAATTTCGCACGCTCAATCAAAAACCATTGTGACAACTTCATTGATCGAGCCGAAGAAGATATATCTTTGACCTATCCTGACCAATGTTGATATTTATATCAATAAGTAAATGAAAATGTTAGAATATGGTGATTAATAGTGATACTCGAATAATCTAACTTACTTATTGGCTATCCCGACACTATTAAGCGCCACCTAACTAGAAAATTGGTCAAGGATCCGTCTCGTCGAAATGTCAAAGTCATCACTTTGTCGGGTTCGCAAATTAACAGATTTCACTGCTTTACCATTAGGTGGCGATGATGACGATGGCGGTCCCACAATGCATCATTTCGAGATTCTACGAACAGCATCTGTCAGAAATATATCCAACTACACTTTTGACTAAAATTTGAAAACATGCCAGAACTTTCAGATGCCCTTAGTTGATTTTCAATTAGCTGAACTCGCGGAACCTCAACCAATCGCAGCACCACCTCGCGGCATTTTGCACGTATAACTCTCTCGCTGCGATTATTTTGACAAGTGGAAAATAGACGCAAGATACCGCTCGAACGATCAGCAAACATTGACGAAGTCTTTTGTTGATGTAATGGGGATGAGGAAGAGGGATGGGAGGGAGGTGCATCCGATCTACCAAGATGAGTAAAAGACAACAACGGGCGTGTCGGCGCGATGAAATAAAAAAAAATAGAAAGAGCCCCCTCCCCATCAGCCCTAACGGGCATTGTCGACATAATAAGATAACCACAGCGAAACGCTGCTACCTCTTTTGTAGTGCCACTCTGCACCGACAGACTGCCAGTTGATCTATGTAATTATTAGTGGGGGGATATAGAAATTAGACTCTCAATTTTACGCGTAAGCAGAACATTTGGTGAAAAAAGCCAAGTGGAGGGTCAGCGTCTCACCAGTATCCAAGGTGTTAGCCTATATCGTGGTGGTGGTGGCAAAACTCGTTATGGTTTGGCGTGGTGAGTTTGGGGCAGGTGAAATGTTTGAGCGAGTTGACCTGTCACCAGTTGACCAAATCACAACAGATTAAAATAAAATCTATATCGACTAATCGAATCACCTGAGGTGCTTGTTACGTCTTTAATTTTAATTAAAGTTAACCCCTGGAAATGATTTTACGTGAAGGTGCAACCTTTTAATTTATTATAGATGTACATGTTCACCTGCTTTCGCCATTCGCTTTGGTGAATTTCTTGGCAAAGAATTGTTTCGATCATCGTCAATGTAACGCTATTTATCATTTTGATAGCAAGCTAATCCAACAATCGTTTTTTTCTGTTTTGAATTTTTCGTTCGCAAGACTACAGGTATTATGATTAACGTTAACATTGTTTTCGAATTTGAAACTCATTTGAACACTTCCACACATTCCAATATTAATCCAGAAAGCTATAAATTTCAATGGTGTATGTGTCCGTTAAAAAACCATTGTCTGATCAATACGATCATTTACCGAATTTATAGAAACGTCAATGGCACGACACTCGTATACGTTTACTCGTTTAAAATAATCACTAGGCAATATCGATTCACAAATTTTGGCGAGCTTAAATTAGCACTTCCGGTTTAAGTTACTTGTCACAAAAGACATCAAATGGCTATTTGAGCTCGTGAAATTATGTCACGTCGATTAACAGTGCGCAACAGTATCTTAGTTTTAAATCTATGACATGGCGTCACCTAGGTAAACGTACTAATTAACTCGACGCCTCATTGAAATTGAAATCGCGATGTTTTTGAATCCATGTTTGCCGCATCCTATTGATGCCATCGCAACAACACAAGTGCAAAGAAGAGCAGACGTCAACCTCGTATCATGCCTTTGCTAAAGCGTAACCTACTTTGCAAGTGACGTTGCCCGATTCCCAGAGAGTGGAGATTGACGGGTCGCCGGCTTCCATGAAAAGGTGATCGATCTTGAAATTAAAACAAGATACAATGTCACAAATTTCCATCGGTTGCATCAACGATCCCAGCTAACAAGCCTATTTTTCAGAATCAACCGGGGCGTGTTCAGAAATGTACTGTGTATCCTCATAATTACTATTGCGTGTGAAACAGAACTGAACAGAGAACGATAGAACTCATTGAACCTCCATTGTGTTGTCTGAACGCGACTAAACCGAGCAGTTTGATTGTGCAGACGGAGGTAAATCTCACGCAGTCAATACGTAAAATACGTGGAAACTAACTCGGAAGTGATGTTACATCACCCGAGAACTGGATTACAATGTACTGATATATTTCAGCACGAAGTAATTTTAAAATCCCGCTTGCGCGAGGGAAGTGGTTTTTGCTTATGGAGTAGGTTAGCTGGCAGCTTAATGGACCAGTTATTGCTAATGCTCGAGCCGAAATGATTGCGGCGATTTTTTAAAAAATTATTTATTCAACATTAAGTTTTATTAACATAAACAACAAATAAAAGAACAAAAATACGTGTACACCTAATGAGAAAGTTCATGGACCCTCCCATTCCTAGTTTAGTCAGCCGCGAATTATAATTGATTAAAGGCTGTAATCTCAGGCGATCGACCTGGCAAAAATGACATAGAAAACATCTTACTCAGGTGTTGCGGCTGTAGAAATGGATGACCAGAGTTTTGCTGTAGTCCGGTACCCATAAACGTAGAAATGAATCTTACAGACTGTATAACATGTTTACGATAGAAGATTTCTACTTCCATCAAAATAGGTATTTGATCTATAATGACGTTTTATCGAAAAATATGAAATTTGTCTTTCTGCAGATAATAAGCAATTCTATGAAATATTTGATAGTGTGAAAGGAAGTCAACTACCTTCTTTTCCGTTTCATGTGAAAGTTTGCTGAACGGACTACTATGTCTTAGTAACGGCATTGGCTATGGGCACGCAGGCATCGAGTGGACGTTTGCCAATTAATTAAAATATCCCGAACAGGGATTTACATTCGAAACCGCAGAGAAAACTAGCTCTTGAGGTCCTTGGTGCAATCACGTTACATCCCGCAAATTTTTAATTCCTTGTTGTGACGAGTATCTTACTTTAGAATCCTGAATCGAAATCCCATTTATGTCCTTTTTGAAAAGCATGAGCATGTTACTCAATCAGCAACTCTGCTTGCCAATCATAATCGGTCGATTAAACGAAAAAGACGGGTAACAATTTAATTTCTGTTTTTTCTTCTACAATTTCATAAGAACTGATCAGTGATAACAGAACTAAAGTTAAATTTGGTGTTTTCGAATGCAATTATAAGAGTCAAAAGGAAATCAACCTAATAAGCCGTACCCTAGACGTGTCAATCGCCCGTCAGCGTTCTTGTTGACGTGTTTATTATTCGTGTATGGTCCGGGAGACCTCTCAGCAGTATGCACTAACGACTTGCAAAATCTAAAACCCAGGAATTGTTTATTTTGCATACTACTAAACGTATACTTAAATCGATCTTACGCTGATACAAAGTATTTGGCTGTATCGAGGACGCCAAGAGGCATTCGTATAGTGTACGATGTTGGTACGCCACCTGGCGTCACATCTACCAAGGCAGAGTGTTGAGAATCTGCTATTGCATGCAATATACTGTCGACATCGTATAAAGTGGGCATCGGTTAATACCTTTTATATGACCCAAAGGCGATGCCCCGTCACGCATTTTCATTTGCTTCTTGCTCTCTTCACATCCTGACTCAGTAATATCCGACTAAGACCACATGTGCACATATCAAAGCATTTGTGCACCTTAAATTGTAATTCATTATTTGTTGGCGATCGGCACGAATAACCAATTTTTGTGGAAGTCAAAGATACTGTCATTATCTTGGTCAGATAAGTGTTTCCAAATAATATTTTTTTTCTCTTCTTGACGCCAATATGCAGTTTTAAAATGTTCGGAATGTTCACCCTACCCAGATCTCAACGCACAGCAACATGAATACCCGAAACTCCACCTAAATGGTGGTCAGTTGCGACGCTCGTTCTCAGGGGGGGGGGCTAGGAAAAAGCTAGCGAATACACCATATGCAAATGGAGTGAATGTGCACGTACATTCACGCGGGACCTGATCATTTATTGCCACCATAATGTAATAAGAAATCGAATGTCTAAATGTGCACCGCCCACTCTATATTATTTTTACAAGTTCATTTTATGTTGCAGACGCCCATCGAGAGTTGGCGTGACGCCATACCAGACCACACATTATGATTTAGCTGAAAGGTTATTTACGCGTTACCCATTGGGTTGATGAAAAAGACAAGAAATTATAATTTATCCGATTAAAAATGCTTCGAAAGTGACGATAAAATACGTTTAAGTTGTTCATTTTTAACCCAAACCGACATACCGTGTTCAAATTTAAAATGTGAACATTAATTAATTTACCGTTTCTCCTAATACAGCGACAATGCATATGCACTAAACACCTACCAAACACAATTTGTAGGCACAATTGGCCAAATTGAATGGCATGAGGTAGATTAAAGTTAGTAAGCACTTCTCGCAGGTAGTCATTCAGGAATACTTTTAACTCCTTATCGTTCCAACGATTGAGAATAACAAATAAAAAAGTATCAACGAAAACCAGTTCGATTTTTTTACCCGCCCGTCGATCGTAGGTGATTATCACATTCTCTATTATCAAAATTAGTTTTTATTCGTTTCATGTTTTATGACATCACTGCCCGGACGAACGAATACAAAGCGTATATCGGTCGCTGGAAATCTCAAAGAGGATACACGCAGACGTAGACCAATTAAGATATCTGGGCAGATATAGGAAACTCTTTCTGACGTTGACACATGAAATAGTCTACAGACTAATAAATAAACTATTTTCGAACATTCATTTTATTTTGTCAACCAACATCACTATAAACGGTGCAGCAGAAAGAATAGGGCGTTGCATAGTAATTTCAAGAAATTTTGTATCCCTCTTGGTGCCTTGACACTATGTTAGAAACACATTTTCACTATTATCGAATAAAGAACATCCCTCGCCGGAAATCGAGCGTCGCTATGCGAGTACAGTATTCAGGTAATTGAATTGCAGTCTGTTTTTGCCATTTGGTAGCTCCATTTATTTATTTTTGTATTCTAAGCGAAACGACATCATTGTCAGTTGACATCGTTTTCAGGCAACAGACATAAACCTGTTTATGTGGCCGAGATTTGTATGTTATAGACATTTATTTTTTTGCGCATTAGAAAGGATTTAAATATACCCCCAAATTGCATTCCTCGTTCCAGATTCTAAGACGTTTAGTTTTCATTTAAAATAAAGCATATATGTTTCAAGATTTGCTCGCTTGTGAGATTGACCGTTATATGACAATTTAAATTTTTAAATTGGTAAATTGCATGAACCGTTCTTTGTTTATTGACATACATTCTTTTTTTAAACTGGTCATTTCAGCTAGTCATATTTAATCATCATTCCGTAACATGTCATTTTGCTCAAGATCAAGATATTGAAGAGATTGTTCAATAAACATCAGGTTCCTAAAGTCATCAAGTTGATTATCTCGATATGAGATCTCGGCTACCGAATAACTTCTTATAACAGTTGTCTCCCACTGTGTTCTTGTCTCACTACAACTACGATGTGGGTTTTCGCATCGGTATGCTAAGCGACGAGTCGAAGGACGGAGATTCAGAAGATAAACTTGGTCGTCACAATTTTTTCGTGAACACCGCTCACTCCACACACAAACACACACACACACATACAAAAAAAAATTGTTCGAAACAGGAGCGAGAATTTTCATCAGAACCGTCGTAAATTATATTCAGGGAACATTTGCATCGGCATTTTCGGCACGTAGTGAGGTCTTTTGTCGCCGCCGACCGCACGGTAATAGGTCTGACCACTGGACGAGATCAGGAGATATCAAAACAAGATGGCGCAGGTCCTTATGGATGACATGACGCAAAATGTGACAAATATTTTGCATCTTCCCACGCGCAGGCACGACCAACATTTCCATAGACTTTCGATTGCAAAATACACCTAAATTAAGCGAAATGGTAGAAAAAAGAAATTTAAACAAATTTAAAATCTTGTTCTTTAACATCATGTAGTGCCTAAGCACAGAGAGGGTTAAAGAAACTCCTGTAGTGATACACACTACAGTGAATTTAAAAATATATATATATATTTCAATACATCAGGAGAGTGTGTGGAGTTGATAACATTTTTGGTTATTTTTGTTCTTGTATTTTTGGCGATCACACTAAATAAAATAATAATAATAAAATATGCCTGTATCGCGGCATGAGCCTAGAAAAGGTAGTAAGAATCTTTAACAAACATTTTAAGAATGCAATTTTTATGTAAAGTCAAAGGGTGCAGTAAATTTAAAATCATATCAACTCATTCTTACCGAATTGATTTTCTGACGGGACAGCAATTGCTGTGTGCATTGTTAATAAATCATTAAGAAATTATTTTAGTTATGCATTAAAGGAATACAAATTCATAAAATACATTACATGAACATGTGCATTGAACAGATTTATTTCCCAGTTTAAAGAGTTTCATCGAGAACATGAATTTCGGGATTACGAAATTTCAACAATTTCGATGATTGCGAATAAATCATTATTCGAGACAAACTTTCTTCATTGTAAAAGGTTACTCATATAATTTGTAATTTCAAAAAAATTTCATTTTATGTTTGATACAAATGTCAATTGAGATCGACTGCCCAAAATAAAAGAACTCATGAAGGGCCGGGGTGTGCCATCGTCTGTAAACTGCCTTCATGGGTTTCGTCGTCTGTAATCCTCACGTGCGCACGTAAGCAGAAGGCTACTTAACCGGTGCAGCTAACCAGAGCAGACTCGGACCATTGCTCACCAGGCATAATAATCACTCATCGACGGCGATCGACGCTCTGGTGCTTACCGTGCTCGATCACCGTTTTCTCTACACTCCGCCATCTCTATACGGTTGGCAGCCATTTTCTCTGCCCATGTTTAACGGACTATGAAGTCGAACTGCCATCAATTTCCCCTTTTTCTGTCTTATGAGCGTTCACACGCGCGCGGCGGTTAAGAGGGGAGTCAAGTTGACCTCTGTGAACCTAGGTTTTTTCTTCAAGAGGGTGGGTGAGGCAACATTTTGTAATTTTTCTACCTATTTTCTAAGAAAAAATTTATATTTGTTACGTGCAGTGCACAGTTTTGAAGATTTTATTTGAAATAAGAAACACAGATTGCATTTGGTCGCTCGAAGCATAACATTTTCATTAAGTTTACTAATGAAACATAATTTTCGTGTATGGTTATATCACTCGATTCATTGAAAATGTACAGTTGACGTGAGAGATGAGTGCGAAAATAGTGTCTGACGGCGGGAAGGCGAATAAAAAAAAAATATAAAATTAAACCAAAATTATATTAAAAAATTCATATATTATATAATAGAAAAATGCTTCTAATTAATTCTTAGAAACACCGCATGTTTAACAAAAATATAGGCTGATTGCTTGGACTGCAATCGAGAGTCGGCAACAAGATCGACGATAAACAACGTTTATATCTATCTGATCTTCAGGAAAAATTAAGAAAATATTGATTTGCGAAACACAAACGTATTAACTCTACATTTTCTAAATTTTTCCTGAAGATGAGATATACTCTGTAAACGTTGTTTATCGACGATCTTGTTGCGGACTCTCGATTGCAGTCCAATCAATCATCCTATATTTTTGTTATAACTACTATCGGCTTCATATCTGCCATTTTGGACTGCATGTTTAAATTAAAAAATCAATAGATTTATTGTAAGGACCCTCTTTAATCAAAACTCCGACTTAATGCACCACACGACAAACGGTACTGACGAACTGAGTACATAGCAATGCCGGTCCATGCAAGACTAAAACTTTCTTAAGTCACTTTGCCAAGGTGGTTCATCCAAATTAGGTGATACGTTACAACATTCTCACAGTGGTGGCCATGGTTGGGGACTCCTTGACGCATCTACCTGCAATTACGTGCGCGGGCGGGTGAAGCGGAGGGTCGAGCCCCTCACCTGTGCGTCTCGACTTCCTCTCAACTTCATCCCTCCTTTTGTTGGTCGTAAAAGTGAGGCTGGGGGAGGAGGGGAGGGTGGGTGAGAGACGGTTGGCCGAACAGAAAGTCCCTACAACTTGAATACCTGGTATAACTGTGGGAGAGAGAAAATGAGTGAGCGAGGGAGTGATCGAGAGTTTTTTTTTCTTTCTTGCCGCACTCGCGCCATTATTTCGAACAAGGCCCTCATATTTCGGCACGCGCCGAGACTGGCAGGGAAAAACCGGTTTCTGTCTAACCAACAATTTAAATTTATGTATACATTTTTTTAAAATCTTAGACGATTAAATTTTGGTGAAAGAATTAGCAACAAGAAATATGTCTAGTGCGGGCAGCGAAGATGTTGCCACCTATATCAGAAAACTAAATTATTCGGTATATTTCGTAGCAACGAGAGGGACACATAATCGACTGCAAGTTCCGGGTGAATTCCCGGCCGAAACCTCCGGAATATTTCGGGGGGAAAATCCTACGTGCGCCTTCCTTTGGAATGGAAGTAAAGCCGTTTGGCCCGTCCCTGTACGTTATCAGGTATACGTTAAAGATCCCTACCTACATCAGGCTTGTACAAGTCAAAATTGCCAGGTCGTCTTCTGGGGGAATTTTAGGGCGGAAACGCTGGTGGACCTCCTTAACAAATTGTCCATGATATACAGTACAGTGAACTACAGACTCCTGTACGTTGTGCAGTCCTGAACTACAGCAGAAACAGAAACAAAATTCCGAAACAGAAACGGATTTGTGGAGCGCCATGCAACCAAGGCGGCCATTTACCGCCATTTCTGTTGAAAACAAAGGCATTGAGCAGACAATGCATTTCCCATGTCCTAGTTATATCTTCGTGGATTGCATAGTTCGCGATCTTGAAAACGCGCTTCAGTCGGTGTTTGTTCACTTTTTCAAATTCGTCTATATCACTTGCTGTCGACACCCTCATTGATTCTAAAAATAACTTGTGTTGGTTTGCTTTTGGATGATTTTAATTGTTGGTTGGAATTAATTTTTCAATTTGTCAATTTTTTTTACCGCCCTTCTTTCAATCCTGCATCATCTCTAAAGGATGATACTTTTAAATAGTCATTCAGTTTGTAGAAGTATAATCAAATTGTGTGCCAAGTATAATGGAATTGATTAAGTATTTGCGATTTTCTAGATGATTGGTTTTCTTATCCGCCTTTTAGAGATTCGACACTCTTAAATATTTGTCTGCTCGTCTTTCAAACAATAAATTTAGTATCTTTGGTAACCGACTCGTGGCACTTCATATCTCCAGTTCCATGTGTACACTTTTGGAAGTTGCCCCCACTCAGCCACAACCCGACCCCGTTTGAACCAAAACAATCGATGAGGTGACACGCCAATTAGTGCACTTCTTTTTTCTGCCACACCGCCATTTGGCGCCACCGATTCCCAACTTCCTTTCTTGAAATCAAGCAGCGTGCAGCAAATAATTGCGACCCCCACGCTCTTCTTCCACTCCGGGCACATTTGAGTGAAAATGATTTTTTCTTCTCGCCTAGCCATAAAAAGGTATCGTACGTCATTTACTGTGGGTATGTAAAAAAAAAAAGTATAACATCCTGCCATTGACGAGCGGACCCATTATTTATTCAATATATAGGCTACGTAGGCGAACCATTGTGTGTCATAGTGCATGAGTGCGGGTTGGATCGAATGTGAGAAATAGCCCTGAATACGATTATAATATACATGTAGGTCGAACTATTATAATAATAGAAGATCGCTATATGGGCGCTGCGCTTTAGCACTTAGTTACTTCGTCATTTGGCAGGTAAACCGCACGTTCGCCGATAGAGGCGCTTTGATAACCTAATTCCTTGTTCGCCGCTAGGAACGCTTAATTTGCGAAAGTCCAAAAAATGTATGATTAGTATTTTCAGTTTCCCCCCCCCCAATTATCGATCTCCGAGTGTGAATCAGAAAGTCCTTCCCAATGTCTGCAAACATTTTTCTTACAGAAATAATTTTCTAAACCACACAATAAAGACATACTTTTTCCATTATTATTTTATTGGAAAAACATGTCTGGCCACTTTGCGTTTTGCCCTGTCACCTAAATAATTTAAAATCTAATTGACAATTAAGGCTTTTTGCTTACCGTATTCACTAGAACTTTTTTGTCTCTTCGTGCAGAAAGGACATCGAAATCCCCAAAGAAACGTGATTTCCTTTTCTGATTTATATAATTCCTTTTTTGATTTGTGTAGAATACAGCTGTACATTGTTTACTATCGATTGTATTATATTATATTCTGTATTATATTCTCTTTTTTCTCTTATGTAAGAAAGATTATTTTTACAGCGGTTCAGTCAAAGCATTTTGAGGATGTTTTTTTAATGAACGTTGTCTCTTTGTTTACAGAATTGGCCATCATGGATGGAATTAAATTGCACATCACTGCGGCCATCTAAAAACAAAAACCAGTTACTGATTTTCTGGTAAGATTTCTTTTTAATATTTTGATCTCTAACTATCGTCATGCGCACAATAGATAAACGCTTGCCTTTTTATCGCTATTAATCCAATGTTGCACTGTTAGAAATCAGCATTGAAATTCCCCTCCTTCATGCCCTTGTATAGTTATATCTTGACATACGTTAAATTCAAGATATTCTTTTTTCGTTTGTGTTGTTCAATTTTTATGCACGTACACAACAACAAAAAATCAGTGTCTTATGTATGTTGAGAATTCGCTTGCCAATAATAAGCTACACGCACCAATCAATTTCTTCACCTGCCTTTTCAGTCAACCGGAAGCGGTTGCACTAATCAATGCACATCCTCATCAGCTGCTTCCATAATATGAACATTTGAGGTCGTCTCTGCATTTGGTATATAGCTTGTTCTAGAAGCACATACGTACATGTACGTAGATTGGTGTCGATTCCAAGTATCGGTCAATCCGATCGTTAAGTACTTCGTCACAATGTCCGAGTTCAGACAGACCGACCATCTGGTTTTACTTTTTGAGTCATCATTTTCGTCCAATCGGCAATGCTGCCCCGTAACTCAAAAAATTAAAATTGTTTTTATTATTGTGATTTTTAAAAAAAGATAACAGCATATTTGTTCACAATATACTGAAAGAAAAATGAGTAACGCATTCAGTTCGTTTCACATGAATAATAGGACAAATGCTTCTCATTTGTTTTAGTATATATTACTTTTTAGATTGTAAGCATTCAAAAAATGACATCAGTCGCTCTAGTTAGGTTGTAATTTAAGTGTTAATTGTGCCACTCTTCACGGTTTATTAAAATGACAACTGTAATCAGAATTGACCGCTAAACCTGAAAATCAATAGGACTTTAAGACAAGTACAGCTTATTCGGTTAGGAGATTTTGTTCCGCTACGCTATGATTAAGATTAGCGGAAGTCTTGTCGCAATTATAAAGCCAAATAATTACGTCCATGCGTGTCATCGAATGACCTCAATTTATCAATCGTATTTACGAGAGGGTGAATTACGTTAATGTATCGAAAAAGGAACACGATTTTAGGCCACATATAATATGTGATTTTGAGGCGGAAGTTTAATATAAAAAAATACTTTGCTCTTGATAATCTGATCGTAGGTTAAATACCGTATTTTGGACATAAAAACTAAATTGGCCCAAATAACTTCCTATCAGCAGAATATCAACAAATCTCATTGTTGATAACAAAGCTTTAAAAATAATATACAGTATGTGTATGTTCTTGTAACTAATATGCAATACTTTACAAATGCGCTTGGTTGAACGACATACTGTGTATGTAGATGTTTCTTAAATTTTTCGCGAACTGATATCATTCATTCTTGCGATCTAAAAATACACTGTTGTTGAAAATTATATTTGTCGACGATTAAGTACCTGCACGTATAAAAATATAACTACCCTTTAGTCAGATATATTTTTCCCAAGGCTGTGTAGAGTTTTAAATGTGCAGGTTTTTGTGATGAAACATTTACCAGTTTAGACAAAGAATATTTAATAATTGCATAAAGCCACAATTTTACTGAAAAATCGTGACTAATGAGGTCGCAAGATTTTTACTTTTTTATTTCATTGCGCGCGTTGTTTTTTGGTAAGACGGTTTTGTGACAAGAACATCTAGCAACCATTTCTAATTTATTTCGTCCGGTGATAATGGAATATTCAGTCGGAGACAGTTAATGGGCTGTGTCTAGCCTCTGCTACACGCCAAGTGTGAATACTTAACAACCATATCACCAACAATTTAAAGAGTAAAAAAAAATCCAATCTGTTCTCGTAAGATAATCAAAGTTCTAGTTAAGCTCGAGCATTCAGCTACCGTTATGTGATTAACCATGACGTGCATGCCGGCGGGTGGTGATCATAAAGGTTAATTAGCTAAACAGGTTACTGATGTTGTTGTTGCTTTCTATAATGTTGCGGTTGTTCAAGCACGCACACTGAATTCTTACACAAAAAGTTCATACATGTTGTATACAGTACTTTGTGCAAGCAGTGTGGGGATGAAAGTCTAGATAAAAAGAGATAATTGCTTCGAGATAAATGGGCGAAAGTGATAGTTACCATTCCTGCCAAGGTGACCTTAAACAAGTTCATTAATATGACATGTTATTGTTACCTTAGCCAACGAAATTAAATGCCAAGAAGATGCCCATAGGAAGTGTGCCTTAATTCCTATTCGTGATTTTTTATTAATCTCGACACTATGATTTCGTAATTTTGTTTAGCTTAATTACTGCTTATGATTCTACTATAGTAGAATCTGATAGGATAATTGGTTGCTGGACAGCGGCATTTACAGAAAAACTTTAGAAACCAGCGATTCCGGTGTAAAATATGTGAGATTTGCGCAAAATATTCGCCAACAGACACAAGTGGTCTAATTTGAAGTCAAGAATTTTGCATGAAAGCTCGAAATTCAGGGTTGATCACTCAATTTTTATAATATATAAATAAATGCTAAGCACACTGCGTGTTCCCAATTTCCACGCCCAGATTCATAAAACAGATGTTTGTTTCAAATAAATACATATGATTTGGCAATCGGTGACCAATTATTATAATTGCAAGTACATTCCACTGATTAATCGTTGCGCAAAGTTGGCAATGGTGTCGTGAAATATCAAGTAAGGCAATGTCCTGGTGAAGTTACAAAAAAATACTGGCTCATAGATTTTTTTTAGAAATGTTTTTATTCACTTATTTATTATTCTAATGCACTTTGTAAACGGCATTGCCCCAAATATTTCTTTGCGCCAATTAAACCAGCCAACAATCAGGTTTTCACGTATCGTTTGCAGCAAGTTGCCTAATCCAAATATCCATTCATCCAAATGATTGATTGCCAGTTGAAATGGTAGTTGCTTATCTTTTAAAACTGGACACCCTTAGTGACCGACTGTGGTTTCGGCGGTCTCGGGTTCGATTCCCGGCGCGGGCTCTCGAAAATTTCGATCCCGGGGTA
>JAQGBY010004413.1:0-16704 GCA_034698785.1 Mycogona germanica | reverse complement strand
CGATTTCATTGAGCCGTTCTGAAATTTTGCTCTGCACACCAAAATCCAATTCTTAGTTTTATAATATAGGATTTACAGCATGCAACATGAAACATAAGATTTTCATATGTTTCACTCTTTATTTAAATGGCATATTTGATAATTTATTAATTAGAAGAATTACCTGATTAAAAAGCAGAACATCAATCATTGTGGCCTGAAACATTGTCTTCGTATTTCTTTTCAGGAGTTCTGCTTTGCATAGTTTCTGGATTAACTCTAATACTACGCGAATCGTCTGGTTAACCAATCACGCTGTCCAAAATTTCGAGGGTAAAGTGTACTGAAACTGTCCAAGAAATCTCTGCCAAAACGATTCTAAACAGTGAGCGATGATACGCGCATGTATTTCGAGTACATTCTGATTGATTGAGTGCGAGACGGCGCGTACATATTTATTTTATTGTTGTCGATCGCCGCTCAATTTTTAACGGATGCCATCTGTGACCGCGGAGGAACCGAACCGCTCGGTCATCTATTTGTACTCGTGATTAGAATCACACACACGCCTGTCAAAAGAGTTCAACGGAAAATCAACAGCGCGAACGAACAAGAAAACAGTTGGAATCTTCCCTAAGTGGAACCAATCTTGAACACGTGCGAAATCGCCTCGAAGTTAAAGTGGATTGATCATCATTCGGCGATTTTTGTTTGTGGTTGGCGATGTGGACCCGATGAGCTTTTTTCAATTAACCACAATTACAGGTGGATTGGCACACATTAGATTCGGTTGTTGTAGCTGATGCAAAATTAAAAAGTTTCCCGTGACGTTAAGCACATATGAGTGTGTGTACAGTAACACAGCAAAAATGTCAAATCAGTTTACTCGTAACCCAGTGTATTTCTTTGATCTTTCTAGTTTCTAATTCTAATTTCTTCTAAGATTTAAAATATTTTGCTATTTATTATATTTTATAAATAATTTTAAAACTAATCATAAAACATATGAATTAGTATACACTGTTAATATAATGTTTTAATCAATATTCCTATATTACAGAAATTGATCAGGTAAACAATTTCCTTCGCCAAACTAATGAAGCGATAGCTTATAATTAGTATAGGCTTGACTTACTTTTAAATAATGCTAACTATATTAAAATATTTGTGAAGGGGGTTTTACCAGTGTTTTAACTCCTCAAAACTCCCCCAGAAGGGACCTGGACATTTTTGCCTAATAAATAAGGGGCTGTCCTAGGAAATGGGTCTCTTTTACTTCTATTCCGAAAAAAAAGGCGCGTTAAGGAATTTCTCTCGCCCGAAAAATTCTGAAGGTGACTGTCGGAATCGAAACCGCGATCACGGGCTAAGGGGCGACCGCGCTACCTCTTTACCACTCGACTATACCAGTTGATCAAAATTGATACCGATTTAAAAAGCATTAAAATATTTTGAAAATCGGTCATTTTCAGAATGAACGGAATCGGTGTTAACTATTTAGCAAACTGTGTCACGGTCGATTAAAGCTTATGTCGGGATTTCATCCTATACCCACCCGTTAACCACATGAGGGGACACGAATGTGGTTACGCAAGTCTGCGATAGAAAGAACCCTAGAGGCATCGTTAATCCAGTCTTAATCGTGAAAACCCCTTTGAAATCCACCACTAATCTTGATCATCTATTGTAGGCTGTTGGACACACATTTTTATCTATGGGTTAACAATATTAATGCAATACACCTGTATGGTGGTAACAGGGGTTATCTTGATCTGCGCTCGATTTCTATTATTTTCTGGCACACTCGATTTCTGCCCCTGGGCGATCTGGCTGGTCACACCCCCCTGGAAGATCTAACCCGATATGGAATGGAGGCCACTAGCATTTATTTGGACAGCCCCATTGGGTGTAGAGCCCTTAAACAACAATATTGATGTTATGAAATTCGACTCTCATTTCGTCATCACTATTCAGACCGAGAGGGCCAAACAGTCAAGGCACAATAATAATCTGATTGTTGTCGTTGTGCATTCGTTCCCTGCACCAGTTCTTATCAAATCGACATTGAAATAAACTTATAGGTACTGTTAACTTGGATGTCATTTATCTTCCTGAGACCACACCAGTCATTGTTTTTTTTCAACTTGATGGTTTCTCACAAATTGGACTTTGTCATCGCACATATTCATCTTTAAAACTTAGATATTGACGCGCCCTAGCGCAGTCTTAGTGTATTCCAACTTTCAGCAAAATGAAAGCTATTTTCATCGCCATCATCTATTAACTTCGCGGTCGAAAAAAGTTTAATCACAGTTTTTGTGGTTGCCCTCATTGTCTTTCATTGTGCGGCTAGACGGGGACGAAATTCTTAAACGTTATATACGTACATGTAAATTATAACTGCAAAAATTAACGCAAACAAAAAAAGAGTTCATTGTCCTCTATGGTGATCGAGAGAGAGTGAGCCTATAATTTTATTTTACAACTGCACAACGGCATATCGAGACACAGCAAAATATTTCTAGATAGTATAAAAACACAAACAGGCCAAAAACAGACGCTAAATATAGGGATCAGCGTTTTGATGGGTGAACACTATCGACTGAGTGGAATTCTATTCTTGAGCAAAGAAACATATTTATGTGCACGTTTGTTAATAATTCCACAACTAATATTGGTAAAGAAATTTTGACAACTTTAAAATACAGAAATGTTGATTATTTAATTTTTTGTCTGGGGTTTCAGAATCATCTCCGCCATCAAGACCAAAGTTGATCCATTTCTTGATTGATTAATCCCCTGATTTTGATGACGGGGCTAGTTGGTAAATTGTAATTTTCCATAACTATATTTAAAACTTAATTCCTTAGTATTAATAGTTAAACTGAAAACACAACGCTTGATGGTATAGTGGCATCCGAACCTTACTGAGACAACACGACGAAAGTAATGATATTTGTAAGATTCTCGTTGACTGACGACGCTACACTCTCCGCGAAAATAATTTGCCTATTCTATTGTTAATTTATAATTTAGTTTGTCTACTTACTGGTAACAGTTAAAGTTTATGAATAATTTATAAGTTATATAAATGAATTGTGCTGTTAAGGTAAATCAAAGCATTTGAATTCAGGAACTTCATTGTGCTATTGGTCAATTAAAGCATTTCGTCTACTTACTGGTAACAGTTAAAGTTTATGAATAATTTATAAGTTATATAAATGAATTGTGCAGTTAAGGTAAATCAAAGCATTTGAATTCAGGAACTTCATTGTGCTATTGGTCAATTAAAGCATTTGAATTCAGGATCTTCATTGTGCTATTGGTCAATTTTGCTCACATATTATAATACTTCCAGCTTGCATGTTCCGCTTGGCAGCTAATGTGCGCCCGATGATTTAGCGCGAGATGGGGGAAGGAGCCAGATTGGCATGTCTCTTTAAATATTTGCTGGAGCAAAAAAATGTTGATTGAACGAGTAAGCAATAGCCATAACGTCCAACTCTGGCGTCTAGTTGTTGTACAGAAAACGGTGGTGTATGGGTGTGTATCCATACTAAAGCCATGCTGCACGCTCAGATTCGCAAACTCATTTTGCGGCACCAAAAATACGCTTAATTATTCAGGTCTCGTTTCGAGCATCTCACGTCCGCATACACCAGGAATTCAGATACGCATCGTTTTGCAGAAATGAGCCAATATGACAAAAATTTGCAAATTTTGCTGCTTCTAATATGTCAAACGTGACGATAAAGTGTGTTGTACTTCGTTTTTCTACTCGTATATTACAATATTTACATGCAAGCAGCTCTGAAGGGGTCATGTTGGGGTCGAATGTAGGGCCAAACTAATCACTTGGACTAACCATAGAGAAATTATTAACATTCTTTTTAATTGAAAAAAATGTGAAAATTAATGTGCCAACGCACCCCTTCACCCTTGTTGCCAATTACATCATATGCAGACTAACACAAAGAGTGACTAAACAGTGAAAGTGATGTTAAAATCTCTGTATTTTGAACAGAAGTCTATAAACATGAACACACTAGTTGCATATAAGGGTGGATAAATTAAGTTTGATATATTAAACACTCTATATTAAATACTATCTACTAATCTAGAGTGTAGGATCAAATTATAAATACAATCAATTATTGTATACTCTGATCATTCCCAATCATATTGAACCATGTAAAACAAAGTATTCTAAGAAATCCATTGTCTCAAGATGGAAATATAAGTGATAACCATGTGGCTGAAAAATCAGTTACAAGAGGATATAAAAATTTAGATATTTTCTATTTACAGAAATGGAAGTCAAAATTACAATAGATGCAATGCACATAAGTAATGCATCTTAAGGATGTAATACAGGGAGGAATGCATCAGCTGAGATTTTCATAAATGATGGAAGATATCTAGTTGGGAGGTGCAAAATTATGTGGATTGTGAGCTGTGGCCAATGAGGAGTCATTTTTGTTGGTTCTACCCATTAAAATATGAAGCAAATGTCACCAGTGTATGGTTTCCCGAAGAATCTTCAGCGTGAAGAAAAATCTTCGTTGCCTTGTGATTGGCTGATTTGGTGACGTTTTGCAACTTCGAGCGCGAAACGTCATCAAATCAGCCAATCACAGGGCGACGAAGATTTTTCTTAGCGCCGAAGATTCGTCGGGAAACCATACCCTGGCATCTGTTTGAATGACTCAGTGAAGTTGGGGTTTTGAAGAAATGGATCCAGGATTCAATCACAGCACAGAAATTTGAGATAGCAGCAATTAATGTTGATATACAGACTGTCTCCAGACATCTGTATATATTTTTGAGTTAAATTTAAACATGGAAAACTTGTAAAAGACATGCTACTTCAAATGAAATAAATTACCTACACTTGGTATGTTCTCTCCTGAGATATTTGTAAAGTAGGTTCACCAGAGCATTCGCCCAAACCCCCCCCCCCCAGGAGGTGACCTGGAAATTTTTCCTATAGCCCAGGCTTAGTATAACCTACGTAGCTCCTACCTAGCTAGGGATCTTAAATATATACTTGAAATCGTACAGGCACGGGCTATCCTCTCGACCACTCGACACGGTGTACATTCCGAAGTACCTGTTATGGCAGTCTCAGGTAGTATTCCCGGTCCAGGCTCTGGTTTATTCGATCTCGGGATTCTGGCTGATTCTTCGGGCTACGTGGCGTGGTGACATCGCAATTTTACATCACCTAGGTAAATGATTTTTAACGTTGCAAAGGCACGGGTCAGTTTTGAAAGAAGGCGTGCGAATGATTTTCTCTGCACGAGAAATTCCGAAGGTGTAGTATGGGATTGAACCGGCGACGCTTTCCGCTACGTCATTAGATACTCTTATACTGGGGAAATGATAATCGTAAAGTGAATTAACCAGTATAATTAATTTTTTTAATTAGCACATAATTAATGGATGTTTATGCAAGATTACATCTAAAATATGTATTTAAGATCTAATTTTGTAATTGCTGAATTGGCCCGTTCATGCAGGTCATCGTATCTTGGGTAAACGAAATTTTTATTTTCACGTCCGGTTGCGCCAAAACATTCCCCCCCCCCAACAAATTTATAAATAGAGATGAGTCGACAGAAGAGCGCCGCCACAAATTGTTTTCAAACCTCAGAACAGATTAACATGTATGTTCGGTCCATTGTGGCAGCGATAATTACGAAATCTGTGAACCACGGAATAAAAAAGTGAGTTCTATTTACATGTGTTCGTAGAATAAATTGAAAGAGCCATTATTGTTATTATGATATAGGTATTGTGTTACGGAGATAGGAAAACATATGAACTCTTTTCGGAGATGCGCCGCTATCCATTCATATAAAACAATTGTTATTTTGACTTGGGTATTTTTGTATTTTGTTTGGTAGATTGCTAGATTTTTTCGGCGAACTTTGGTTGTACTGTAGAGATGAATGAAATCAGCATCCCAGGTAAGGGGCGTATATCAATTGACCTATCCATATACCAGAGCGACTGTAGAATTTAAGCATGCAAAACGGTCGGCTAACTTTAATCGTTGTAATAGGAGGTAATTTTCTTGCTTCCATATTAGGAAAGCCAATGAAAAAAATTCATGCATCTCATAGAAATACAGAGTAGCCCCACAATGGTGGTGCAACAAACAGAAGCAGATATTTTTTAAACACAAAAACCTTCAGACGAAATTTTGATTACTACATTTCTTTTAGCCATGCAGTATTCTCATAGTGGGACACAGAACCAGAATTGTCCAGCAAAATTAGTATTTCAGATTTCAATATTGAATATTCTTTACACACTATTTTTCCAGTCTGTGCTGTATAATTGCCTTTGGTCGCGCTATTCGCCAAATAGACTGTACACGATTTTTTCGAGTATTTCGTATTATGTACATATAGTTAAAAGGATTTTTACCCGGTCAAATTTGTCAAAATAATAGCCTCACGGATCTAAATTAAGATAAAATACACCATGGGTTTTAGTTTTCGTCGTTGTTGTTGTTAAATAACAAGTGATAAGGCACATGCATTGCACATTTAAGTGCATTTTCTCTATTCGTGCACAGCTCATTGGAAGCCTACTCTTTATACTTCATTTTAAAAGCTAGTTTAAAAAATAACTCTTATAATGGACCAACGGTAGACTCATCTTAAATAAAAATTAATATTCTTATCGATGAGAAGGCACTTTAATATTATGGATACAACTATTAATTTGAATTTATATGGATCTTTGATGAGCCGCATTTCATTACAGCTGTATAAACAACATTATTGATTATGGATAGGTGGCTCAAATAAATGTTAGGGGTTTTTTCTAGGCAGCAAATTCATATTATATATTATTCTTTGAAATATGGCACTTGAACTGTTCATCAAAATTTCAATCAATTATCAAAGTTTAGTTAGAAATGCAATAATAATAAGGCATATGAATCGAGTTGTGGCTACCACAAGCAGCGTTTTAAAATAACCATACACTAAAAATATATAACAGTCGACGTTTCACAAAACACAGTTTATTATACATTTTTATTCATAAATTATTCATAGCTTGTCGTCGATTTCCACGGCTCTGTCCCGTGTTTGTTCTCTTGCGCTTATTATAAATGCGTTGATTTTAAATTTTAATTTTCTCCCGAATTTGTCGTCTGTCGTTTATCGGAAAGAATAGAAACTGAGTGGCGAACTTGCTTTTTTATAAAAATATTTATTTAATTAGAACCGGCCCGGTACCTGCGAAAAATACAGAACGAAAATGCAGTCATTTTTCGCCGTTACCAGTTCTAATTAAATTATATAGTAAAATATTATTATAAAAATGCGAGTTCGCCATTCGGTGCTGTCCCGAATTCACCCTTTCCGATTTACTATCATACAGACGGCCTACAAAATCCTTCTCATTATTTCTGTCGTTTAGTTGATCGTTGCAATACTGAATTAAAATTGGGCAATTGGCAGTCGATCGCCAGCAACGGGAAAGTGCAAATGTTAATAACGCTGCTGCAGACCCAACAACAGCAAGTAGAGCGGAGCATAAGCCGACGACAATTAGCGAAAACAATTAATGTTGAGATCCGCCTCATTCGCGTAGGTCTCCATTTTTTGCCTAACGCGTCAAATTTTCTTTTGTCGAGAAATAATATTAGCCAATATTTGCACCCACGCATTATGTATTTCTGGAATGGGGAAAGAGTTGAATTTTTGGACTGAACTGGAATTAGTCTAAAAGGGACTGATCACTTCGTTCGATGTCTTCTAGCCAGAAGAACCAGTGGGTACCTCATTATCTTACTCTGCATTTTCGAGTTTTTAAAGTAGCATTTCCGGAAAGAAATTTCTCGATTGTGTTGAGTTGTATTAGCCTCAAAATATAAACTTTTGATTCTGTGAATCCTTTTTGTAAAAAAAAAAAATTTCCGTGTAATTTTATTGGCCTTATTCGTTTGATCTACCAAACAATCTTTGTAATAGCGATCCTATTCAGAGTGCAACAAAAAGATAAGATACTCTTTTCTAAGTGGATTCGAGATATTAAAAGTTCTAACTCAAAGCGATCAAGTTCAAATTCGCACTCGACTGAGTTTGCGTCAGTTGCGGAAGAGGATATGATACTATAAAAAAAAAATGTTACGGTTAATTTTGGTAGATGAGAAATTCATTAAGATAGCGCTTCATATTTCATCGTAAATTTATGATTACGATTTTACGCATACACATTTATTATCATTGCTGGAATAACTTACATTGGAGAATAATAAACTGATGTTTACTTCTTATCAGTTTCGTTTTACGTGCCATGCCAGTCGTTTAAGAAATTTGATTTAGATTTTTTGGCAGATCAAACCACAATCCTACGAAGTTTTCGACTGTAAACCCAAAAAGTTAGCGCAAATACGAATCGTGAAATAATTCAGTTTTCATTGTATCTTGGGTTCACTACGTTTCTGAAGCCAAAAACTCGATCGCCTATCTTTACGAGTGTTTGGGTTAATTTGTTCAGCGAGTGATTGTACTGGCACCGTGTGGATAAACATCGACCGCAAATAATTAAAAATGCCATCAATTCATACATACATTTTGCTCGTATGGTCAGATGGATATAGGCGATGGCGTCTGCAGGTTGCCGGAAGTAATTTCACCATCTATATCTTTTACGAGCGAAGTTGCTCACGCAATTTCGCGCAAATACTCAATCGGATGTTAGTGGCAAGCATGAGTTTGAGATCGCACTTTATCACACGGTGGCGCATATTTTCTCATTTGGTAAAAATATGGTGGCAGGGTGTAATTGTCGCTGATAGGAATGCTTTCACCACCAACCAAATTTCATGTCTGAGAGCGCTGGAAACGCTCATTGAACAAACCTCGGGCCAGGAATCGATCAGTACCTTTGATAGTTCTCTGTCATCGACCAGGCTATAATAATAAATTATGATGAACCAGCAGGCGGTACGCCACCCCGAGGACAGAGAAGCAAAATGAAAATTGCGTATCCCGATGGTTCTCATATTCCCCAGGTAGTATTGGTTAAGAACCTTGGTTTGCCTATAAGTTGTGATCTGGTGTGGTATGATTGTCTTGCTCGATTGCAAATGAAATTGTGTGCAAGCATTGCTCAAATGTTTAGGATCAGAAATTGCATGGGGCTGTCATTTAGATTACAGATGTATAACGTTTTTTTTTTAGTATCATAAATTCATATATATTGTTCTGGGGCTCGGACAATGAAGTAAGAGTTCCCACGATACAATAACTACAAAATGTGATGGTGAGGACCGTTTTTTTGGTTCCTAGAGATCGCCATGTCTTTCTTGGTACTGCTCGTCTTTTTGAGATTCTTGGCCAATTTACAATCCGAGAAACATATGTACAGCATTCAATGGAATTTTTATTTCGGAATAGAGCTAGGATTCCTCTCACTCTTATCACAGCAGCTGCCTAGGCAGTTAAAAAGATGTAAATATATAAGCTAGAGAACAAATTTGAAAAGTACACAGAGGGAACTTTCTCTTATGATTGTTACGATTTTAAACTGGTCAAACCTGTCCATTGATAGTCTGAACACAAAACCATGGTCAGGCTTGCTATATGAAATGGGCACCTTTCTTTTCCCGACAATAATTTTTTTGTTTATTCACTGAAGTGCAGACACAACAGGAAGATTCCGTACCCCTTTTAGTGCTTAGGCACTTTGTGAGAGGCACATTTTCACCAGTACCCCGGCCAGAGCCACGCCGGGAATCGAACCTGGGACCACCGAACCACAGTCCGTCTCTTAACCAACTGCGCTATGACGGGTCGTACAAGGCTGAGAATTTGGCTGAAGCCTTAAAGTGTTGTTTTGAAATTTGGCGAATTGTTTTTTTTTTCTTTTCTTTTGAATTTTGACTTCAGTTTTGTAAAAAATTGTTAAAAAATCCAGTCTTGTAAAAATCACACAAATCATGATTTGGTTTATCTATTGCCAATGGCTATTGGACCGCATTGTCATGATCTCCCTGTGCAAAACTTTTCTTGAGTTATCCCTTCAACCATTTTTGTAACAAAAATTCTGACAATTTGTCTGTACTTAGTGTTGTCTAAAGTGTATGCCATGTCTTTGCTAGATGTCAATCAACTTAAAAATTTCGGAGGACAAATGCATGGGAGAGTCCAAAAACTTCACATCTTCAATGTCACTTTATTATTTTCGTTTGACTTTCGTTCATGATCTGTATCATGTTTTTGAAGACGTTCGAATTTTAAAAAAAATATATATTTGGGAAAAAGTTTGAAATATGCATGTCATAGCCCGTAATATTGATAGTCATTTCTTGGTTTTGTTAGAAAGCCAGAACAATGTGGAATGAAAAATACTCGGAACTGGCATGATTTAGTTTGCACTTATTCTTTGTTCCCTCATCAAAATATAATTTACTTTTCGTCATACGTCTGGTGACAAAACAGATGCATCGTTACAAATACCCTCACATAAAATAATATGTTTCATTGTTTGAACGTTGTCCTGTTTTTTGACAGCCGACCAAATGGCGACAGGGTGCGTTTTGATTTTGTCGTTTTTCAGGTACAGTATGTTTTTGCGTGTGTGTGTGTGTGTTTGTTGAAGGAATTTACGTCAAGTGACGACGTTAAAATGGCTAAGGGTGTGAAAATATTTTTCAGAATGGCTCCTCGCAAACATTTTAGGAGAGCGTATGTTTCTTAGCATCTGCAAAGTAAACATAATCTGAAGGAGAAGTGGAAATAACAGTAATTTTCGGACACTTCATTTTTTTCTCCACTTGCATTTATAATAGGCACCGAGTTAGCAACGGGTGCATCGAAATGCTCATTCCTGCGGTCAGTTTATGGTTTTTTTAACCATCTTTTTACGCACTGCGTGAATGCAGGAAAAGTGAAGACGGCAGCAAATTTTTGCGTGCTTTCACAATCGTAACTGATTACCACAAGACTTGTCAGTAACCATTTTGAAAAGTGAAAAGAGATTGTCAGAGCGTTATAATGTACAAAAATGATGCCAACGAACAGGCTAGCTGGTTCATTGGGTGCTGTGAAATCGAGTCCATTGTATTCATGTGTGGCCCTATTGACACCCAAAACTAAATATCACAGCAGTTAAACAAGCGTAAATTACAATGCTCAACTGATAGTTAACCATTCGCTATCCTCGATTTTGGTTTTGGAATTTGTGACGCGATCAAATTATAGAAAGTGAGAGGTTCTGTTGAAAATCCCAACAATTTTCCAAATGCGTTGTAAAAAAAACATACGAACATTCAATTTCAGCTGAGATTCAGAATTATTGTTTTGTTGAAAAAAAAATTACTCCACAATTCACTGTCGGAAATCGAAAATCGAAACCGAAACGTTAAAGGGCAGGATACGCAAAAGCTTTAGGGGCAAAAATTGCAACCTCCTCAAATCTGAGAAAGACGCAATATTTCGTTTATAACCTTTAATACTCCGGGTAAGTGACATCAAAAATAATTATCTTTATAAAAAATGTGCTGTCATTTTGGTAGTTTTATACACATTAAAGATACTTAAATATAAATATTAAATATAGATATTCAAAAATTGTAAATTAGAAATTTTTATTCCGAATAAATAACACAAAATTATCTTCAAAGAATTTTTTAATTAATTTTGTTAATATTAGGGATATGAAAATGAAATTATTTGAAATATGAAAATGCAAGAAAGCACCATTTTAAATGCAGCATACCGTACTCTGATACGGACTGGGTTTTGATATTCGCTAAAGTTAGCAGAAGTACAAAAAACAAGAGTCCTGAGTATAACTTCCGGTTCCAATTGATTTTAGCCGCGAAAGCCACAAAATGGTCATCAAATATATTTTAGTCACGTGTAAGACCGTTCTTAATTCTGCTAATTATATCGCACTTAATTCTGAACGAGTTCTTGAAAATTATATAAAAGCTCAAAATGAAAGCGACAATCGGATGTGTGGGAGAGACTAATGCTGATAATGACAAATTTATGTCGTTCAAGATGCATAACTCGGCATTAAAAAAGTAGGTTCTGGGAACAACAAATATACTCTTATCTCGTCATGTCATAATTGCATGTTCCAGAGCAAGATATTTTCCGAGACAAAATTTATGTTACCAATTAAGTAGCTAAACTTGCATTCAATTAAATAACGGTAAAATTAAAACACAGCCTCCTTAAAGCCTTATTAAAAATGTGTTCAGTTTTCCTTCTATTTTTATATATGCCTATTTTTGTGCAAAGCGACGGCAGCACACCCAATGTTCGCTGTAGGCACTATAAAAAGTTTCTATCAATCGGTATACCGTACCTGCTAATGGTGAAGTCTCAATTGTGCTGAAGATTTTCAATTGTGCTTAAGAGAGTACATTCCACTTTTAATTTTTTTAATTTATTATTAATTCACTGCAGTGTATACCACCACAGGAAGATTCTGTACTCCTCTCAGTGCTTAGGCACTATTGAGAGGCACATTTTCACCAGTACCCCGGGACCGAATAATCGAGAACCCGCGCCGGGAATCGATCCCGGGACCGCCGAACCACAGTCCGTCGCTTAATCAACTGCGCTACGACTAGTCGTACAAATTAATAAGATTCGAGCACGTGATTTGTATCACTCGCGATGGGCAAGATCTCAAAAGACAATTTGCTCAAATCTCATGCACAATTGAAATATCTTAAGCAACATGAAGCATGCTTACAGTGTAACAAGGATGTTACAGCTGAAAAGGCGCGCTGCAATTTGTGTATTTTGCAGCGGTAATCAAAAGCGGCATTTTAGATTTACAAAAATTGAAATTTGAGATGTTGAGTTCGAAAAAGGATACTTTTTTCTAATTATCACCAAATTTCATAACAATAGGATTATTTTCGAGAAAGTTAATGTTGAATGCTCAAAGGGCTACACTACTTTTGGTATACGATGTATGCAATAGTTTCCCACAATGCGTTCAAGACAAGAAAATCAGAAAGATTTACTCAAACCCAATAAATACGGAAGATATCTGCAGCGTGCGCTGTATCTACTTGCAGTCATGCCAAAACGAGTCGCAATCATTTTTTATTCGCCAGGTGGTCTAACCGAGCTGACCGCTTATATAACATGCATGAGCAAGTTACCGCACGATTGAATTTTTATTAAGAGTGAAAAAATACATTATCATGAATAGTTTTTATTCCCGGAGTCCAGAATGTAGCGATTTAATTATTTGCATAGGGGCCGGTCAAATTTAACAAACAATGAAATTGGAAAAAATATATATGTACAAATATTTATAAGACCAGAAATAGAAGAAAAGGTCACTCTGGTTAAAGAGTTTCAATGTACATCCGATTCATATTTAAACTCTTATTTTTCCAGAGCGTGTCGACAGCGAAACAATTTTGCAGAGCCCAAAATGCAGAATATTTCGGGATAGTACAAGTACATCTCAATCCTACGATGCCATAACTTCTGACCCCCACCGGGGTGCTTGCGGTGTATATATTGAAATTGAAATCGATGATTCCTTGAATTCCATGATCTGTGTGAGAATAAAACCCGGGGCCGTCCGAGTGACTACTTTTCAGCTGTCGGCTAATTATAAAAGTTATTGCAAAATAATTTTTGCGCAGAATTCGGCAAGTTTAGGAGGACATTAACTGTGGTTGCTATTATTTTATTGACTTTTAACGTTGTAATTATCTCATGTAATTTGTAGCACTCATTATATTTCAGATATTCTGGTCAGTAGTAATGTCACCCATACTGGGGAAAAGTGGGTGATTATAACCAAAGCATATGAACCCTATGGGAAAGCGAGTGTTTCTAGCCAAACATGTTAGAATACCACTGTTTTGTGCTAGAAACACCCACAACCCACGTGATTTTAGCCTATTTGGTTTGAAACACACGCTTCCCATAGCGCTTCTGTGTGTTGGCTAGAATCATCCACATTTTCCCCTTGTACTACCACCTGGTGGTAGCTTGGACTGGCAGCACTACTACCAGCATTTTTGTTGGGAAAGAAGGGTGGGAGAGAAGGACTGATCAAGCTCAGGGGTGTGTTCTCCACTTCTGGGTACTGCGGGTGTGTGTTGTATTCTACTGTAATCCTGGGCCAACCCCCAGGAAGATCTAACAAAAGAATAGTCAAAAAATTTTAATTCAAATTTCAATAGCACATTCTCTAGCACTCAGATAATAGTATAGTTGTTTGTGCTTCACTTGTGTGTTTTGGGTGAATAAATAGTTTTTTAGTTTGGGGGATAAATAGGAATAAAATAGAGATCAGGATGGGGGAAGTATTGAAATAGGAGGGTGTTTAATACTGTGGGCAAAAGTGCGAACACTGTAAAAAAATGAAGCTCTCAAAGGTCGGGCTCAAGGTGGCAGAAAGTACCAAAATTATCAGGTCTAACCAACACAGTACGGAATCTAATTAGCCGACACAAAAGAAGGCACGAAATTGCTGTGGCAATAAACACAACTTTTGCATTTCTGTTCTGGAGCCAGCTATACAAGCACAAGGCGAGAAAGTAGTACAAGGAAAGACATAATAGCAACAGAAACATCCGTCATAACTATATATGTAAAAACACCCAAGACTGGTGTTGAACAATCGAGAATATTCTAGAGAGTTTATTATCACACACACTCACCTTTTTCACATGATAATTTTTAATTTGTTTTATAGTGGGTGAGCAGGGTTTTGTTAGGCTTATGTTAGGTGAAGGGCTATGGGATATATGTGAGGTTACATTAAAATAGGGAAGTAGGGGCATCCAACAGTGAAATCCATGCCCAAAAAAATGTCCCAACTCTTGTGTCATTTTCACTGCTACTGTCCTTACTTCTTTTTTTTTGGAAGTATGCTATTCAGGCCTCACCATGTTTCACATGCATATTCACCTTTTTTTCATGCCTGGTGCCTCCATGAGGAGCACGGCAATGTGACCACCAGATGCATCAAATCTGCCATCTTTATTTTGGACACATTTCTCACTTCCGGTTTAAAATTCCAACCAGAAGTGGAGAACGCATCCCCATGTAACCTATGCTAGTAGTATGGCCAGCCCAAACCACTGTCTCGTGGCGGTACAGGGGTGGAAAGTGGGAGATTCTAGCCAAATATGCTAAACTAACGCGGTTCGGGTGATTCTAGCCTTCAGACAGGTTGATTCTAGTATATTTAGCTAGAAACATTCACTTCCCACTATAATCACCCCATTTTCCCTGTGTGGGTGGCATTACTACTCTGGTCGTCTGTATAAAGAATAAAGTCTTTGTCCAATAAATAAAAAGTGTGGTTTTGCGGAACGCGTGCTAATAAGACTCGGAAGCGCACGAGTGGTTTTGACACACAATTTGTCCCCTAAAACCACTTATCAATGATGACGTTAAGACCACTGTTTTTTATTTTCGTGGATTTCAAATCATACCAGGAGGAATAAAAATGCTGACGTTTTATTTTCGTGATTTCTGGTGTGGCTCGCCACACGATTATATCATTCCAAAGTGTACTAAATATACTAAGTGTAAGTGAACTGTGTTAACGGATCCCAGGAGGAGAATGAAGTTATCAAGTGCTAACAGACCGGCGGCCCTGTCCAGGTGGCAAAATTAGACATGCGAGAACAGGTAAAGGAACTTGTTATTTAGATTTACAGTTTATAGCGCCCGTAAAATATTTATTTGATGCTCGTGACAATAAGTGACCGCAATGTTACTACCCAAAGACAAAGTGCTTCGAGAGAGCCAATGATATTTTTAGTGTCTTCATTTATCAAGTGAATAAATTTCTGAAACAAATTAAAAACTGGGTTTGATGATTATTTTAGGTGTATTGAGTAAATTTGTCATTCATGTATGTCTCTTATGCATGGTTAATTGTGGCGATTAAAATAAATCACCAGAAATGTCTTCTACACTTGTACGTGGGCACATGGACCTTCCTCCCGTGGACTAAATTAACGTCAGTGGAATGGCCTTTCACATTTTAACTGCGAACAATTATAGGAGTGCCCAAACGATATCTACGTGACATATACGACGACGGTATCGGCCCAAGGCGGGAATCGACCATCGGACCGCCCGCACACCACCGCCAATTTATTACGAACAGTTTGGGGCAGGAAAACGTGGTCCAATATTTTACGAAACTGGTCCAATTGAGCCGTAAGTGTATCTCCTGACAAGAAACTAATATTTATTTTCAAGTATATAGAGTCCATTAGCAACAATAAACTCATTATTTGTAGCGAGTGTGTATCAGGTCGGATTCCAAAAAGAAAGCCTCCTGGCGTTTATAGTTTCTATTTCAGTTTCTCTCCCTTCCCCCCCCCCCTATCCCCCATTAAAAAGCTATTTGTGTTTTTGGGCAAGTCAAATTCGATTATTAGGCCGACTGATTCCCCCAATATTGAAGGCAATTTGTGGACCGATACCACTTGATATTTGAGCATAATTTGGCCGTAATTTGACGAGTGCTACGACGTAGGCCCAACAAAGTTACTCAATTTTTTTGAGCAGCAAAATAACTTCGCCTGTCGATTCGAGTTAAAGTTTGATTCGAGATAAAATGGTAATACTCAGTACACACTTAAAAATGATATCTTAAAAATTACACATGTGTTGTCTCATTTTTCGATGAAATGTCGTTTAAGACAATTTATATATCTTTTAAGATAATCCAATATATCTTATGAGAGAA
>JAQGBY010004412.1:0-16708 GCA_034698785.1 Mycogona germanica | reverse complement strand
CTGCAATCCGGCGAGGTGTTCCAGCTGCCCAATCAGCCGAACGCCTGGATCTACAACACGGACGACCGCAGCTTTTCAGTGGCTGGCATTCGGGTAGAGGTTCTCGATCCGCTTAAAAGGTGGCGCGTCGGATTTAATGGAGTGCTTAGGTAAATTATAAAACATGAGTAATATATTTATTGCTTGTTTAAAATAAAACAGGAGCGGGTCACCTAATCACTGAATTTCATTCTTCAGATATTGTCATTTCTTAAGAAAACCTGAAGGGTTTATAGCCACAGATATATCATATATCATATAATTGGAGTGAAAACTTAAATCTATTTGAGTTGTTTGAAAATTCTTAATATTTTAAATTGCAAATAACTTTATTCTTTTCATCTAGAAAGGGAATTCGTGATTCATGTTCTGACGAAAGCCTGGAGGAAGTTGCGGTGAAGTTCAACTTTATGTAAGCTTTTCTCGTTAACAAATTTGAACAAAATTGAAAATCGAAGTACTAACTTTACTGAGACATTTCCTGAATTTCAATATTTTACGCCTAGCTAATGACTTGAATGTGTTTGTCGGCCATGCAGTTGGCATCCAATGTACAGCTATTGCGCATACCCGAATGATTTCAACCCTTCGATTGTGGCCGAAATTTTGAGCGAACAAGAATGGAGTCGACATTTTTTCAGCAACTGGAAACTGTAATTTCATTATTTATATCCTAGCCCTCTTGCAATTTTTTTAGCATGGTGATACAACAGTGTTATCAAATCATTTTATTATTTTTCAGTTCGTCGACTGAATGGTTCGAACAGTGGGGTCAAATGCACGGAATTGTCAGCATCAATGGACGAGAGGACATAACATTATTGCTGAACGGAAGCAAGAATAGGGAATATGGTATGACAATATTAATCGTATCAGGATTTTATTTCAGCAGTTATTAACCGTTTAAGTTTGAAATTCAACAGCAATAATCGTTCCCAAAGAAGTTAAACAGTTGAATGTCACACGAATTTACTAAGCTATGTCTGAAATAACATCAATTAAAAGTTGTACATCAATTAAAAAGTTGTGCCGGACTAAAAGGGACGAACAGAGTTAGTGACTCTGTCCGTCCATTTTCGTCCGGTGCTGTTTCGGACACAACATTTAATTGATGTTAATAATCAGGACGTCCTGATTTGATCTGTCTGAAATATTGTCATAGGGATTTTTGACTGGGCCACTGTGAAACGAAAAGCAGTCATCAAAGGAATTGTTCATGTAAGTACTAAGTCTTTCAAGTCACTAACTTTATGATAAACAATAATTATTAAGTCAATTTTAAATGACAATTATTTTCTTGTTTCAGAATGGAACAGCGTTTCATTTGTATTCGGAATCGAAGGACGATGAGCCACTAAGGTGACACTGAACAACTTACACCTCTCAAACATTTCAGAATAAGGTTTGCTGGCAACCCCTTTAATTTGTCTTTATCTTGGCTGACAGACTAACGTTTGGTCAGGTGTGTCCTTCGTCCAACATCTTCATCTTCGAAGTGGACAGTTGCCAACTGCGGGCTTCGGACAATTTGTTTTATAACGACGATACACGTAAAACAATCAGCATTACGCAGACGGCAGGTAATGAGACACCTCATCTGATCGAATAACATAATCATTCTTAATTTCTTAGCTATTTTATGAAAATGTTGTATTTGTCATGTCGATTGACAATGCAACCCCATTTTACCTTTTTACCATTTTACATCTGAGGACAAACTTCTTATATTAACTCATCTTCAACATGAAATTCGAAAATAAAAATTGTAAATGCAAATGTTCATGAACAAAACATATCGTTTGAGATAGAAAATCTGATCCTATCTATTGAATCAACATTTTTTAATGTCCCATTATACTTGATGAATTTCTCCTCGATTACTTTAAATAAAGGGTATTCTTACACTGATGCATTGAAATGACAAGACATGTTATAGATAGTGCACTGTATTTTTTCATATTGCAAATACTAACGATTTGTGTCGTTTCAGAAAAAAGAAAATACGAGATCAGTGTGGAGATTGGGGCTGAAGATGGGTTCAAGGTGTATTTAGGAGAAGATTGGCAATGTGAGGTGCGAGTGACCACCGCTAGGGTGACAATCAATGGCATGGAAGGCGCTGGCATCGTCGAGCTGTATCAGTGGCACAATGGCGGCAATCCAAATTGTCCACCCCCTACTGCCATCTTGCTACGGGAACCTGGTAATTACATAGGCCATATACATCGATAGGCTAGCGGGGGTGGGCTGTTTTAGCCAACACTAAGGACTAAGGTCACCAAGGATAAAAAGCACGATGACTCAAGTGAACTCAATTATGCTTATGAAGGGCGTGTACTTTTTTACACTAATCTTTGAGCTAATAATATTTATCTTTGATGAATTTATTTTAGATATTTCTTGCACTGATCAGCTAATTTTGTCAATAAGTGACTCTCAGTGCAGATCTAGCAAACTAGTTGGCGGTAAAGGGGCATCGCTGGCACTTATGACGTCACTTAATTCCAATTCGGCAAGTTCATTTTACAAAAATGAAATTGAAATTATTATCTATATTATGAGTCTAAAACAAAAGTATATCCCACATTTTATAAAGAAAAAATTGTACGTCGTTAAAATTTCAGTTCCTTGTGCCTCCTGGACTTTGCATAACCAGAACCAGCTTCGATCATCACGTAGAAAAACACGAAACTATTCGAAATGTCCTTGAATCACTTCATGATATTGCATGGTGAGTCGAACCTGATTCATTTTTAGGAAATTTGCAAATGTTCTGATGAGAAATGGAAATAATATGCATTTCAGTAGGCACTCTCAGATTTGTGGTCAGATTTTGATAATGATGATTGATAATGTTTCGATTTGTTATTGAAATGTATAATTGGAATTATTATTTTAGGACACGTGTAGAAGGATCCCTTTCAGAAGAATGCGAAAGGTACTGTCTACTGATTTTTATAAAAAAAATATCACAATATTTTATATGCAATATACATCTAATAACCACACATTTTAAAGGCATTATTACATTAAATTATTTTAATAATAAAACCTTTCCTAAATGTAAAGCATGGAAGCGCACGAAAATCACACATAAACTTATTAAATGTAATTTGTTTGTGGTTTAGAGTGGTGAAAACGATTTTGGAGACAACCCTACTGGAAGACCTTAGAGAAATTCTCAAAACGAAACTGGAAACAATTTTCGGCAGTCAGTACAACACGATTCCATTCGCTGTGCGATCATCGGCTATTGGTAAATAATGTTTTTTAATCGTGATGTTTTCTAAACTTCCTTTGTTCCTTTTAATGTGCATTTCATTTCAATTTCAATTCACATAATTGCTAAACATTTTGTTTATTTAAGGTGAGGACGGAGAAGAACTTTCTGCTGCCGGTCAAAACGAAACATTCCTCGGCGTTAGAGGTTTTGACAAGGTACAGTGAAAGTAGTGTTCAAATCAAACCACTCGAATTAAATAAGTGGATTTATTTTCAATACCATTTGAAAATTTGAAAATCAAGACTCCTAACAGACGGAAACATTGTTATGTTTATCTTCCAGTTATCTGAAGCAGTAATACAATGTTGGGCGTCCCAATTTTCATTTCGATCCGTCGAATACAAAAGGTTAGCTCTTTTGCTAACGCATGGCAAATTACTGAAATAAATAGCTAAAAACCACCATGTGAAATTGTAAATTCTGAGAAAACTGGTATATGCAGAATATATATACGCAGTAGATAGTTCAAATTTCAAATCTCAATCCAAATTTCAAATCGTAACAGGCAGAATGGCCAACTGCTGAACGGTGGCATGGGTGTCGTCATTCAACAAATGGTTCCAGCAGAAGTAGCCGGTGTCCTGTTCACTCGCGACCCTCTGACCGGAAGTTCGACCAAGATACTTATCACGGCTAATTATGGTTTGGGAGAGGTAAAACATTTTGCTAGCTTCTTCTAATGATCGTTATTAAACTTATATTTGTATCGCTCGCACACGATCTCAAAGGACAATTTGCCCCAATCTCAAGCACAATTAAAATCTATCATGCTTCATATGAAATAAGCATGCTTCAGCATGCTTACAGTGTAACTAGGATATTACCCTTCTCATGGTCACATGTTCAGTCCATAAATATAAAGTTGGTTTAAATTATTAGTAAACTTATTGTTGAATAATTACTGATTAAAATTATTCAAACGTAAATAAAGTATTTACGTTTGAATTAATATAAATATAGAACGAGCCAGTAATTACAATTATTCCTCATTGTCTGTATTCTTCGAAAATACAAGTATATCAATTGTAATTGTATTGAAATAATTGTAATCAAGAGACAATTTCGCTTTGTATTTTTCGAATTAGAGTGTAGTTTCAGCATCCGCAGATCCTGACACAATAATTCTCCTAAGAGATTTCAACGACAGACTGCGAATCCACGACAAGCAAGTTGGCAAAAAGGAATTACAAATCGTTATGGACGGTAATTGTGCATAAAATTCATTGGTCGTCACTTCATTCAGATTTATTCAGTCTGTCATGACATCATTCTGTTTTATGTTTTCCATCGGTTATGAAGATGATGGCGGAACGCGGGAAATTCATTCGGAATCGTCGGCCGGAGTCAGTGCAGTGTCCGATGAAGTGGCCCTCAAACTCGGCGCCATTGCCTTGGAACTGGACATGAATTTTGGAAGCGCTCGGGACATTGAGTGGGCGGTTCGAGATGGTCAGATCTACTTGCTGCAAGTACGACCAAGAGCTTTCGAAATTCACAATCGTAAATTGGTGACTCAGTTAGCAAGGCAACTATTAATTTATACCTTTCTCCAGTCACGACCAGTAACTTCGGAATCGATTCTAACCGATATCGAAGTTATTCACGAATTCGATATTGCTATGCGTACCGAATACGAAAAATACAGCACCGCCAACGTCGCGTAAGTCATTCCTCAAAATTTCCTATAACCATAATGTTTGAATTTTGGTCAATCTGAATTATTTTGCTAGAAATGAGTACGTCATTCTATTTTACAGAGAAGTCATGCCTGGTGCTTGCTGCCCCATGCACATGACTGGTCTGTTACAAACCCAATTTTTACAGTTTCAGGTATGTAAAACGTTTATTTCAATGTCGGTTAAACTTCTTTATGTTCCAATGCTTCTAAGCAACTTCGAATGACTACTTCAAGAAATGTAAGTAGTCAAAATTAATTAGCATGATTATTTCTGTTAAAAGGATGAATATGTACGCCAGTATCTGGTAGCACTATATTGATAGTTCCCCCCTCCTTGAGACCATGATTGTTTGTTTAAGATGTTGAGGGTTACAGAACGCCAGTAGTGCGGTTGACTGCAGTTGATTGAGAGAGAAAAAGGTCACACGAATAAAATAATGTAATGTAGTGCCATCAAGTGTATATCAATTTTGTATTTTATTTTTTGGTTTGTTTGATTTAACAGCGGTTAAACATTTGGAAAATCAAGAACTTCCGGTATGACGCGTCAATCTGTGAGGGTTCGGCTGCATTCTACAATCACGTGTTCTTTGACCGAGTCCAAGTATGTGATTGGTTAGCGGCATGTCTATTGCAATAATACAATTTGTCAAAATCCTGTATTCAATTCTGAAACCAGTCATCAAGTTTTTTGACAAGACAATTAAGCTCTTAGTTGCATGACGTACTATTGAATTAATTTGGGAAACATTTAATCCATTCGCAGCATCAATCGATATTCATTTTTAATGCAGCCAATTTAAAATACGACTAACTTTTGTTCTTAAGAAGCACTACATCATTGAACAAGTTTGAACAAATAGGTATCTGTAAAACTGCAAAACCTGTCAAACATTTTTTAACAAACATTTCACTGCCAGCAAAAGGCAATGGACTTAAAGGAAAAGAAGAACTTCTTGACAAAGTCCTCTGAATTGGGAATCTACGGCAGAGTCCTAGACGACGAAGATGTTCGCCTGATAGCCAAGGATCGTTTTGACAAGTTGCCACCAATGATGGGCATGATTTTCTTGAAACTATTTGGTCCTGTAAGTCTCGATTAGATTCATAAACGTTTTCTCAGCGCATCAACAAATCCTCTGAATGAAAAGTGTAATAGTTTATATAACTCGTTTACAGGGCATATTTGCCGGTGAAAAAGTCATTAAAAGTGCGGAAAAGAAGTATAAAGGTTATCAGATTCCATCAGCCGGAGCCACGACGGCCTTGGAGGCCTATACAAAAATAAGCAATGCACTCTTTGATGTCAAGGAAGTAGGTTCCAACCATCCATGTGGTTAATCGATCTTATCGATGGTTGTTGCACTGTGGGGAGAATCGATCTACTAAATTTCTAATTCAGAATCATCCTACTATCAGTGACAAATGTTATGAAACACTGTGCAAAAGAGTATATGAAGCAATCAAAACTATACTCGTGTAAAGATTTTAGTTAAGATTGAAGAAACTCTCTGCTCGGACCACAAATTTTGGGTTCGAATTACTGTCTGGTTGCTTTTAATTATACATTAATTAAAAGTAAGCAATCTATATGTTATTTATTAAAAGCATTCAAAGGTTAATACTAAGTGACTTTTGCAATACTTATTTTGATAACAAATGAATATTTGAATCTCACAATTCATCAGATTCTACTGAAGCACCTTCAAGTGACCTTCGGATCCAGCCTGGTTAATTCCATTGTTTTGTACGTGTTGGCGGGAGATAGCGACGGTAAATAAATGAATCTCACAATTATTTTACTAGGGATAGTCCACGTTTGGTTACAATAAATCGTAAGCATTAGTGGACCATCACAAACATTCAATTCTAAATCATAAATCGGAATCATAAAATAATAACTGTAAACCTCCACCTGTTAACCTATTCAGCGATTTACCAGAATATTCCTGCTTCAACATTCTCAACATTGTTATTCTCCCAAAAGTATTTTAAAACGATAAATTATTAAATTTGTATTCTTATACATGTATTTTAGAATTTTCGCTTACCCATTACTCGGACTTTGCCACGCTCATTGGAAGCAGCAATGGTGCCGAAAGTGGTGAGGTTCCACGCAGCCTCAAGGTATAACTGAGATTGCATCATTGTCACATCACATTTTTACAACACAATCGCTTCTGTATTGTTCAAAAATATTGTGATTTTATGAAACGTAGAAAGTCGCCACTGCCATTGCTGAGGAAACTGTTGCCACGGATTTTGCCAACATGTCTAAAGAGGTTGGTCATTCATGCTCAATGCCACATTTAATTGCCCTTTGATGCGCGTGAATTTAATTTTAATACTTATATTTAAAGGATGCCCTTAAGTGGGTCGAAACTGAGGGAACTAGGTCAAAGGATGCGTTTCAAGAGTTTCTAAAACTTCACGGACATCGTTGTGTCAGCGAAGTGAGAACCAAGCCTTGATTCCTATAAATAATTTGTGGTGGCGAGAATAACTTTTTAATTTCATATTTTTATCGCTTCAGTTTGATATCAAAAGCATATCCTGGGGGATGAGACCAACCAGTGTCATCGAAATATTACAAGTAAGGGTGAAAGTTGACAAATTATGAATTTAATCAATGATCAGCTGATGGATTCGTCCATGTTTAGGGGTAGCCGAGGTCCCCCCTATCCGCTAGGGGGTAGGGTGGTAACGGGGATATTGCCCCCTTTAAAAAAAATTATTGGTCCATTTTGTATTGCTATGTCACTTTTAATTTTAGTGTATGTTGAGGTTGCCACAAGACCCGAAAGAAGAGGCTAGAAGTTCGACAATTAGCGAGGCCATCAACAATATAGAAACAGAACTTACGTCATTCAAAAGGTTTTCATTTTGTGGGGAAAACAATATGCAGTGTAATGTGTTCTCAGTAATACTTAAATTTAAAACAATTGCTCAAAATTAGTGTTTGTGCACGATTATTTTCTGGGGGCATGCAATAGAAATTTAATTTTGTTCCTTTATACAATTATTTTCTTTCGTATTTTTTAGGCGAGTACTCGCTAGGCTTCTGGGCGCCTCAAGAGAGTACGTTTGTCATAGAGAACATGCGAAGGTGAAATTAAATCGAAAATATGTCAATAAACTAAAAAAAAAAGAACATGGAAAGTGGTGTTATCAGATTTGAAATTATCAAGTGTGCTGTAAATAAATTTTATAAAATGTTAATATATGTGCTGACGCACATCAACAGGATCAGCATTAATATGCAAAATTGAATTATAATATTACAGCGTCATTCAAATCAGTCTTTAAAAATAATAACACCTGAAATAAAGATTCGTATTAGTATATCAGATTGACAGTAGATATTAAGATGTAATCATAAAAATAAATCAATGTACAGGGTGAACCTGAAACTATGGGCCCCTTTTATTATTTTAATAAGTCGGCCAAAAATAGTCCGATTATTATCAAATTTGGTACAAATAACGTAAATATATATACCAAAATGATGGCTATTTCAGAAGATGTTCAAAATGACCGCCACCAGCATTAACACATGCGCGAAGTCAGGTTCGCCACTTTCTAATTGTTGCATCAATTGCCCGCTAGCCCGCTACTTATTAAAAATATAATAAAAGGTACCCATAGTTTCAGGCTCACCCTGATTATATTTACTAATCGTCACTATCAATTACCGATCACTCTGTAGTCCCTGCTGGTTTATTACATGGATCGCATGAGGCTCGCCTATCGAATGCTTGCCCAGCTCATGATCAAAGAAGGATACATTCCGGAAGAGGAATTGCTTTTTATGTTCACCCATGAGGAGGTGGAACAATTATTAACCACTAGGTCACCACGCATTCTGTTGAGGTAAGCACGATTGTAGCTTGCACAGCTTGGGTGATGTACACGTAGTCTAATTTCTAAATCATTTTCTTTTTTTATCAAAATCAATTATTTCGACTAATTTATGATATAATGAAATACAATTTAATTTTAACATTTACAGGGCCAAGCGAAGATTGCGCCTATTCGACTACATGCATAAGATGCAATTCCCTGAGTTAATATCTGGTTTTCCCCGACCGGTAAGATTTCAAATATTATTTGTGGATTCGTTTATTAAAGTGTATAAGGTGTAGTGATGCAAAAAATGATTGGTTACCCCAAATTAATAATAATTACTTTTCGCAAACTCATGTCAATTAGAAAAATATTAACTTCCTATTTCACAAAAATATGAATTAATTTATGCTTTAGGTAAATGACGACAAAGTGGATATTGCATTGCTGTCACTGAACCAAGTCAAAGGTATTGTAGTGTTTCAATTCTTCCGGAATCGATCAAACGAAAGGGTCTACTTTTTCATTGTTTGTTATCCAATTTAATTCTCATGAATGTGAACTGGTCATCGAGAATAGTTTTAAATCTTAACTAAATAATATCAGGTAAACGAGGCATACTTATGCATGAAGTATTAGATTGTTTTCACCTATATTCATCAGATTTCACCACATCTTTAAAAATAAATATATGTTATGCGTCTTGCCTTTAATGTAACTTTTTTGTCAATTTCAGGTTACCCAGTTTGTCAGGGCACCGTCAAAGGTGTGGCCAGAGTTATTAACGATTTTAGCACCCAAGCTAACACAATTCAGGTATTGAGATTTCGACTTTGTAAATGAACTTGTATACCCAAATTACAAACATTTATGTTTGACTTGAATGGAAATTCATTTTGACGATGTCTAAATTATGAAAACTAAACTTCTCATTTAGGCAGGCGATATCCTAATAACTCATGCCACGGACATTGGTTGGAGTCCCTACTTTCCCATACTGGGTGGTGTGGTTACTGAAATCGGAGGTCTAATATCCCACGGTGAGAAACACTGACACAGAATCGAGTAAAATATAAAATTCCATAATATGAAAATCAACAAAAATATGCTTTTTTAAATGTAGGTGCTGTTGTTGCGCGTGAATATGGACTACCCTGTATAATATGCGCCGAAAATGCAACAAAAGTTTTTAAATCTGGTAATTTGTTTGGTATTAAATCTGGTTTTTTGTCCTTTGGATTTCTCTAAACGTTTAATTCGATATTAATACATTTAGTGATTCGTTTCAGGTGATGTAGTGTTTTTGAATGCAACCAAGGGAACGATCGACAAATTGGCCAATTAAATTCCGTTATAATGTTTTTTACATTCAACTTTCTACTCGTATGACTTGTTTTGTTCGTTTATAAAAATCCCTGTTTAAGTCTGCTATATTGGTGGGTCGCCCCTGAAAGCAGGATGAAACGGTCAACAGGGGGCCAATTTTGGATGTTACCGTCAAGTGACCCAAATCAGTCAATCAGTTTGGGGAAGATAAACTCTACTGAGGAAGATTGAGTCCAAAATGGGCCCTTAGATTACCTTTTGGCGCTGATCATCATTCGCTTTACCGGAAATTTCAAATATGGTGTCTCCACTTGAATACGGGCAAATACATCTTCGTTTCGGATATTTGAAAATAATTCTCTCGTCATTGTAGGTCAATTCTGTTTTGTCCGTGAGAGCGGTAACGGACTTGCCCTACGGCTATTTGACCACATGTGCTCGACCTCCCAGTCTCCCCTTTCGGTTTAATTTTTCAGTTTCTTCATTTATTCGTGCGCATTAGCGCCGTTGCTTTCGAACACATCTGATGAGATAGAGTGGGATCTATCGAAAACGTTCATGTGGCTCAGTAAGTACACGATCTAAATTTTTAATAGTCTTTAAATTATTTTCGGTGACTATGACTGAGTGTAGCGTTGGTCAACGAGAAGTTATTTTCAAATATCCACCATTACTGTAACTGTCGGATTACACTGCTATACAAGTGTTAAGCAAATTCTCGATCAAAGCGTTATCGGTTGTTGATATTTGGACATTGCAAGTACGTTCCAGACGCTAGACGAAAGCTTTTACAATCGTCAAATTATTAGTCGATTGCGCAAAACGTAATTGAAGTACAGCTCGGCGTTTGTACCTAGATAATAAAGCAGATGATGTGTCAATTACAATTACTCGAATTTGAACTGCCGGGCGTAAATCAGTTCACAGCCCAGGGTGGCTTTAAAAAATAAGTCTGATTAAAATGTTTAAAATCGCTTTTTTCTGATAAAGTACTGAAAATTCGACGATTCGCTTTTCGCACTTATATGATAAGTTTTAATCCAATGGTATGTGAGTACAACTTTTTATTTGCCATATCTGTGACTACGATAAAGTTCAAATCATTTCGATTATGCAAACATTGACCTGGGATAACCCAGTCGAACTTTGCTCATGCTGGTTTATATTCTGTACAATATGTCTGAAATAAAATTGCTTTTCGTTTTACTAACTTGTGACAGGCTTATTGATTCATGGCTTTTTGTCAAAATACGAACTCGATTATTGAAAGCCAATATTAATAAGTTTGCGAATGCTCCTTCTGACGTATAAAAGATGGACTCCAACACTTGGCACTTTCGGATTCGGTCACATTGGATACTTGAGCGCACTCTGGTGGGGAACGGTGTTACCTTTGTGTTAATGTCAGCGCCGATGGGGATCGCCATTTTGAAAAAACATGCGCAACTAACAATCCTATATTATAAAACTAAGAAACTGATTTTGGTGTACAGAGACTTTTTGACAAACGGCTCAATGAAATCGCATAAAAATGAACATGCAAGTACTACACCATCATAATTCGGTTAGCGACGGAGCGACGGATCTCTATTTTCAATATAACATAATTAATACGTTACCAAATTTTGGATAATCTCCCTTTCGCTTCAAACGTAATAATTAATACGTTACCAAATTTTGGATAATCTCCCTTTCGCTTCAAACTTAAAAAATGGCGTTTCCACATCAAAAGCATGACGTCGTCGATTTCACGAGACAACCAAATAAACCAGATAACAGTTCCTACCAAACACTCAACATACACTATAAACATACGATTACCGGCATAATATTTTCAATATAAAAATAAAATAAAAGAACAATATTAAAAAACATAAAGGAATCGATATTTTAAAAATGATTCTTTTTTCAATTTAACAGAATAAATGTCAAACGATTGAAAATCCAAATTTTTTAATAATTTCCAAATTAAAATGATTTTCCTTTCTTTGTCATTATTCAGAATTGCGTATTAGCAGAACAATCACAAAAATAACTGATAAGAGCGAATAAGGTCTTTCCTGAAGGTAAGGTCTCGAAATCTTAATTTTTTCGAAATCTTTTTGAGTTTTGACGAAGGAATAAGGGTGATGTATTTTCAAAGTACGTTTCATTTTACACAACTCTGTCCCATGCTGGTTCACTCATGCTTAATTAAACATGCGTAACTAGCGATTTAGCGCAACATCCGCCATAACAGATTCCGGGCTTCGTAGTACGGCTTTGGTTCTACATGTACATTACTCTTTGATAGGTAAAGGGTGAGTAATGCGTTCTTATCTCCATTCACCGCATTCAAAAATGTCGAGGTGCAAAATAAACAACCTGTTGATGCGTGTGACGCAACGCGATGCAACCATTGCGTGTTCGAAAAACTGCTTTTTTTGGTGAACTGGTTGTGGCGGTAAATGTTGAGTACGGCTTTGGTTGCGATTGGTGCTGACCTCGCTTGCGTTAGAAACTTAAAATTGCACATTCATGATTTTCAACTGACAACGCAAAACGGAAACAAGTGTCAGCCAACGAACTGAAAGACCAAGAAGCAGCGGATTTCAGCTATTTTATTATTGTCATTTCACACCGAATGCGATACTAATATTATTTCCACATGCGCCCTAGTTCACCTGCAAAGGACTTTAGCTAGCAATTGGCGAAACCTATTTTTCGGTGAGCAACCTCAAAGAACCGCACCGTAAAATTAACGAATGGGATTCCTGCATTCTGGACATTCGAAGCTCTTTGGTTTCAGGCTTGCAGGTGTTAATTATACACTACTATGATGATGATGGCGCATACCTTGCAGCCGTTTTTCATTTAACCATTTCCTTGATCCTCGAAGGTCGAGGACACACTCGCATACCGCCGAACCTGTCATTAAACCAGTACTAATTTTGATGCCGTTGCTTGGCAAGTTGGCGGTATCGTTTGCGCCAATTTGTTAGGCGAATATTATATACAGACCATGTAGGAAGCTGACAATTTTTTCAATCCTTCGCCAAATTTTTTTCTCTCTCGAAGGACACGGCGAATGAACAATGGCGCTTGTTCGTTGATGCCAAAATGCTTAGTCGACAATTCCTCATACCCATTACTAAAATTCTGATAGCACATTTTGCCGTAACACAAAACTTATTAACAGTTTTTGTTGACAGCTATTAATAAGTTCAGCGGTCTTGCTAAATAGATATTTCACATGAGATTGCCGACTGTTAGTCGGCAATCAAGGATTGTCGATGAGGTCTTCAATAAACATATACAATGTATATTATTTTTGAGCTTCAAATATCACTAGAGGATTCATAAAAAAATTTTATAATGTAATTATAATGTAGAATGTTATATGTAGAAAGGCATAGACCGTTATTAAACAAAACCGAGTTAACAAACGAAATATGTTCTTTCAGCTTGAAAGCTTTCCAGATCGGTCATCCTCAAGGGCAAATTTCACGGTGCAGGTCGTCCAACAATCACCTCTAATTTTAAGCTATTTCCAAATTCGGCTTCTCCGTCTCTACTTTTAGTAGAGATAAATCGAATTCCAGGATAGCGCAGGATGGAAGACAATCTGAATGACGAACTTCCAGATGATAATTTATTGTAATTGAAAATAAATTAAAATAAATTTAACAAAAGTTGTCAATTTGTTATATTAACTTTTTCAAGTCGTACGAAAAGTTTCAACCACACTCTGACTTCACCGAACAAGAATATTGTTGCATTTTCGTTTTATTCTAAGAATTGAATGAACTTCAAAACTTAATGCATCTCAATAGAAAATGATAATTCTTTCAGGTAACTTTAAATAATGTTAAATAGCTGCTTCAACGAACAACATATCTTGTGATGATCATATATGATTTCTTTAATATTAGCTTGAAGTTATTAATAACATCTTAAAATATGTTGAACCCGAAATTGACTTTAACATAGCTACTTAGATATGACTTTAACATACTGAAGCTTTTGAAACTTGTTTTCGATTAAAATATACATTGGCTAAACATGCAAGCCGAGTTTATTTACCTTGGTCTCAATTAGAAGTTATTAATTTGATTATAAAAATGATATCGTAAAAAAGAATATGAATTTAAATCCTCGACTGTTAACACAAAATTCACTCAATTTCAAATGTACAGAGTAGAACAATAACTCGTTGTTCATTTTTGGCACAATTGTCTAATATTTATTTTTCTGTGAGCTTATCATTTAACTTAAGACGTAGTGTTGTCTTTAAGTATTGTTTATTTTTTCAGCAACTCTCATATAACGCCGCAGCGTCAGGAGAGTCTGCCTCGAAATGAAAATGAAAATTTTGTACATATTGGATCTTATCCGTATAATGTGTTTTATACTTTCATCACATTGAAAAAAATATTATCTTCGTATTATTCAATCAGTATTATTTCTGGAAGACAGACAGTCTATTTGCGCTCGTTGCAATACAATGAAGATTCGTTGATTTACTTTTTATCCGAAACTATTTTTTGTAGCAACATACGATATCAATAGGTTTTCAAAAGTTTAACAAAACCGACGAACGCTGATAGATAGAATACACCAGTTACTCGAGATAAAAATAGAAATATCCCCGCTCACGGCATCACAGTGCTTAAATGGTTTCGCCAAAGTTTTTCGCATGCAGAGTGCAGACTGTGCTCTTATTTTGAGAAAAGCACATGTACTTCTTTTTAGGCGCATGACCCTCCCTTTTTTTTACATGTACACGCTATCTACGAAGACCGGTATCTGTTTCTTATCCGTCAGTATCGCCACGCTAGAGCATTTCTGAAAACGACTATATTGATTCCCTTTGACTTTCGGAGCAATTTTGTAACCTTTTCACGGAATTGAATAAGATTTTATTTACCGAAACAGTCCCATTCTGAGTTAGGTGGCGCTGGTGGGATCACGGCCCTGCCTATACTGAGAAAGTCCTGTTTGACGGCATCCGCAAAAAAAAGACCCCTATATGCTTAGTCCGACATGGATGTGAACAAACAATAATCGCCAATTACATCGTTCCATTTACGATTTATTAAGAGTGGAAGGTCAACTCTCAAAATGGTGTTTCTTGTGATTGTCGCTTTATCATGGCTGCTTCAACTGGTTTTGGGTCCTGTTCGCACGAAAAGTAAGTCCACTGTTAAATATTCTTTTTATCACTTGAGATCGATTCGTATTTTTGTATGAGAACCGATAAATAGGTAACACATGGCGAAAAGATTAGTAAATCGTGGCGAGTGTGGCGGCTGTCGCTTCTTAGCGAACTTTCTTCTTGCAATACACTTTGTATGAAAAACACTCCTACAATTCGTAAATTAAAATACTGCTCAAAATATTTTCCCCCCCAAATGCAATGCAAATCTTGGTACAACACATAAAGAATTTTTAACAGTTTTTTAATAAAACTGTCACCTGCTCTGCCGTTTGAGAAGAAGCATTACCAAATGCACACTAGATGATTATTCAAAATTGCATAGCTCTTACAAGTATTGGTTATTTTTTTATTATGATGGGATCCTAATTTTTATTTTTTTTTAAATATTCCTATTCTCTGAAAATTAAAATTAATTTGTATTATTCCCATTTTTTGTTTTGTTTAAACAATGGACCAAAATCTTACGCTAAAACCGTTATTTTGCGTTGTATGTCAGTGCTGAAAAAGAAGTTGAAAAGGTTCGTGGCCAACTTGTACCTGAAGAGAGTGAAGCGGCGCATGAAACCCATTTTCGGTTATGATGCTTACAAGGAGGATCTTCGAAGTATGGGGATAATGGCTCCAACTGGATCATGGGAAAAAGAGCTACCTCGTCAACTACTTCCGGACAAACACGTGAGTGAATTAAAACTCTTTCTGTCGCTTGGACACCACACCATTCCAATTAATGGAAACAAAAGACTCCATATTGTTACCTAAGCTTTGTGAATTGTTTTATGTTTACCAGTGTGACAACGTTTAGAGTATCACGAAATGTATCTCTATTGCCAACGTATCTTAAAACCTTTTTATCGATAGAACTTCGTCATGGCCAATGACGATCATTTTATATTATGAAGCTTTGAATCAAAAACGATAATTTACTTTATAAAGTCATGTGGGAAACGACGACAAACAACAGGAATTTTCTTTCGACCATCGAAATATCGATTTGATTTTCCAGATAGTACGCAATCTGGTCCGTCCCTAAGTATTCTGTTATTTTTTTTATTACTTTATTCGGTTCAAGCCAAAATAAGTCGCTTTTTCGCGCTTTTCCAAAATAAGTCGCCGAGGTTGGCCATACCTGAAAAACTCTTGTCATTAAAAAAAAGGAAATGGCATCGTCAAATGACGCTGAAAGGCATGAATAAAACTGCAGTTTCTTGTAAACGAATACAGTATTTTTGCTATTTTATATACAAGCTGTAGATTATATTTCTTAATTGCTTTAGGCCATGGACTCCTTGAGTATCTTCGGGGTGGACATGCACGGCAACGCGGTGGTCATCCGTGTAATTCG